>CAAKHC010002325.1:54705-89203 GCA_901007825.1 Macroramphosus scolopax
CAGAGGAGTGGGTGGATGGCGGCACAATAGGGGGCCGAAAGGCGGCGGATGCCATGAATAAAGATGGTGATGAGCCGTCGTCTACAGGCTGAGGGAGCTTCGGGAGAACCTGAATAGAAATGCCAGCAGTACAGACATTACACAGCATGTTGCATTTACATTTAATTCTACCTTTTACAAAGATCGGAGAAGATTAAAAAGCAATAAAGAGGAGAAGCCGAGACATTAAACGGCTCAGAGCTCCATCAGGCGGGGCTGCTGTAATGTGCCAATTGAACCTTCCAGGGTGATTAATTGCTTCGGCTGAGACTCTCAGAAGTTGAGGAGGTTCCACAGAATCCACGTTAGAAGAAGAGATGACGTAGCAGAAGCAGCCGCACCGGCTTCAATTAAAGAGGAACATGTGGAGCAGGTCTCTGAGGCGCGCCGACAAGAGATCTGCAGTTCTTCAGCAACTTTAACACTCGCTGACCTCATCACACGGAGCACAATGACGATCCACATGAGGATAAACACTCATTTAACAGGCTCACAGACATTAGCTTCACTCTGAGGTTTCAGATGGCTGGTGTGAACCGACCTTCCTCCCCGCTCGTCAACCAGCGTCGCTTTGTCACGACCCTCGTCATCCTCAACCGATGCACCAGGGACTCGAGATGTGTCTGTTTAATGCAAAGAAAATCCTTTCTGGACATGCAGAAGCTCCAGCTAACCAACCATCTGGTTGTCGTGCTACCAGACGTCAACTGCAGCGTTTCAAAGTTAACTACTCAAGCTTTAAGGGACACACACTATTTACAGTGGTTACAGACGATCACCGATCTCCTGCGTCAGAGTGGCTGACCTGCGTTTGTACACCGAGATTGTTTCTCACTGCGTCTCACATGGACGCCAAACGGTGGCTCGTGTGCGGGTGAAAGACGAGATGCAGGTTAGAAACAACAAGGAGTTAATGGTTCCACATCGTGTGAGCTGCAGACGTGTTGCAAAGAGCTGCTGCACGGTCACATGATGAAAGCAATAAGAAACTGTCTGGTGCTCTCAGGCGCTTATTGCATTCATCCCCGTGTGTGTGTGTGTGTGTGTGTGTGTGTGTGTGTGTGTGTGTGTGTGTGTGTGTGTGTGTGTCATGAATAGATTCTCTCCGCCTTACCTGTCTGTCTGTTATAATAAAGGTAATTCAGTTTTCAGTGATCAAACAATAAGATGAACAATTAAAGAAAACATGTTGCTCCAAAACCTGCAGAATATTTGTGTTACATTTTATTTCAAATATATCCAGAAACCTGGCTGGCATCGAGACCTGAGAGACAAAAGGTTGAACAGACGGGGGAGAGAGAGAGAGAGAGAGAGAACTGAAGCCTTTTGATATCAAGACACTGAAGTTCAGAGGAGAGAGGAGGAATAATCTCTGGAAGTTCTCTGAGTAATTCACAGCCTCAAAGGGTCGAATCAGACGGGGAGCTGCTGACTTCCCTGCAGCCGATCGGTCGCCTGACAGTGACAGCGTGCCGACTAGACCTAGAAGAGTTAGAATCGTTTCAGGAGAGCTTCCCTCTGCACTGCGTGTCCTTGCCACTGGTCCTAATAGTCAGTCAGGGTTCCAGGAAAACCAGGGAAACCTCTGCATACCTGATGACCTGCAAGCTCTTCTGCTGGCAGGCGAGCAGCAGCAGCTGCAATCGTGCAGATATTTATTCCATGTTTATTCATAAGGTAGCACGGACCGATGCAACAGGCCACAGCATTTATAATCTCAGAACTATTCCCCCAGAAATAAACACAAATATGCACACAAAGCATTTTAAATGTTTGCAGTCCATCATCCATTTTTAAGCTCTGTTGGAAGGCGGTTAAACATCCTCCCGAGCCGGGTTACTGAGGCGGAAACGGCTTTATTTCCAGGTTACTGAGCACCTGAGGAGTCTGGAGATTTATGCATTAATATATATATGTAACACACATTCTTCGTTCTGCACAGCCAAGCTCAAACTCAAAGGTGCCGCGTTGTGAATATGACGGACGTCGTTGCTGCTCGGGTTCTTTTGAACAGTAACAGCGTCTCCATTTGCTCTAACTGGCCACCGAAGTGTCTCCGAGGGAACCCGTGTTCAGTGTGTTTCGCCTGCTGCAGTGCTGCTCGGGACATTATGTCCCATTACGTGGGATTGTAAACAAAAGGTCTGAATTTCTCATTAAGCCGAGGTTCCAAAGGTTGGCAACACAATAGCGAGGAAAGTGGCTGTGTTCATTTGAGCTGTCAGCGTTGGTTTGGGAGGTGGGTGTGTGAGCGGCTCACCGGCCGCCGCGCCGCTAACACATTCATCAGCAGACTAACAGGAGGTGGAAACCACCAGGATCTAATCGCTTTCTGTTCAGTCTGTATGTTGAGATTCATTTCAGATTAATGTCTGAGCTGAAAGAAAACAGTTTCAGACGAGAAAGACTTACATACATAGTGTAACATGCTCTCTGCAGCGTGCTACCACGAGGCCAGAGGTGTTGTAGCGTGCAGAAGCTACCGGAACAGACAAACTGGCCGAGGTCGTTCGATGAGCACGAAGCTGCAGGCGAGCAGCTGGGTTGAGTCTACAGCTGTAGAGTTAAGAATGAAACATATCACCCTGCTAAGGCGTTTGTACTTCCTGTTTTATTTGGTCACTAACATTAAAGTATGAACTGTTTAGCTCAGAGTAAAATCACACCTAAAGCTGGATGTGAGCCGACTGTGGTGCTGAATAAAATATGAAATAAACAGATTAACTCTGGATGTTTAAATGTAAACATGCCAGATTAAAGATGCAGAAATCAAGAAGATTAGCAGATGTTTTTATTAAATCTACTTCCGTCTTTGACCATCGTCTTATTCTCGAGAAAACATTATTGAAAGTCTCCTCAACCCCGATTGTGTGTGATACATCATTAAATTAGGATTAATGAAGTCAATAATTAAACTGAATTGGAAGCTTTTCTCTCCCAGGAACCTAAAACATTGGTCTTCGTTAAAAAGTGCTAATTAACAGAATCAGAAAACAATGATATGAAGTCATTAGGAGAACATTGATGTGCAGCTCTGGTGTCGGCCGGTTCCCCCAGACATCAGGATAAAGGTTAACATGCAACACAATCACCCCGGAACTGCCACATCCTCACATTGTCTCTGGTTATGGGAGCTATTATGTCCCTTCACACTCTACCGATTGCTCTGAAAGGTCACAGACCAACTAAAACCTGTCCAGGTATTAATTTGGCCGGACCGGCGGTGATTCAGCTGCAGCAAATCTGGTATTTGAATATTTCAGCTGAGCTGCACGTTACTCAGCAATAAGCTCTGGATGTTGGAAAACCCTGCTGAGAAGTTCAGGGTGGTGTCTCAACTTAAAGCAGGATTAAGATAAAGAACTGGAGGACCGGCCGGGATCCAATCACATCACAAGACTCCTTCACTTCTGTTCTTTTATTCCAGGTTTATTTTTATCTCACATCAACGGTGCATCTGAGTTCACTGAGGGAACATCAGACATCACAGCTCATCAATAACAGACCGATTAAAAGGTCCTGACCAGAAGTTGGTGTTGCAAATCTCTCACTGACTCATGGAACTGGATGGATGGATGAATGAATGAATGAATGAATGAATGAATGAATGAATGAATGAATGAATGAATGAATGAATGAATGAATGAATGAATGAATGAATGAATCACAGCTCCTGTAAAATATCCAAAGCATCTTCTAAGGACCAGAGAACTTTCCCAGCTGTCTCGACAATGTGGAAAAACTTTAAAGACCGTCTGTTATTATGAAAATGTAAACATGTCTTGGGTTCTTTATCAAACCATGGAGAGACAAAATAAAAACACGGAGGTCGTCTATGCAGACAGACTGTACGAAGCAGGTTTTTATTGTTGGCATGCGGCCACATCCGGCCCGTCGTCTGTCCCTGACCGACCCGTCGTCTGTCCCTGACCGGCCCGCGTGACGTCAGGGAGGTAAATTAGGAATCAAACGTAAATAAGTGAACATGCATGCAGCTGCCCATTTTCTTTATTGTGTGGATGACTGCCACTTGTTGCACCTTCACCTGTGCAGGTGAGAGTCAAACCCTTCGTCTCCCAGCTGTCTGTAAAAGTATTCTGGATTCCTCATGTAGATGGAGTTTTACTTCAGAATGAACGAAGAAACTTGAGTAACTTGAAAAATTGAGTCCGACGTCGAACAACCGCCAAAATATTAACGACAATATTAACGGCCTCATTAGAGACTCTAATGGACGGACATATTAACACGTCATCAACAGCTTTAATGGACTATAGAATCACAAATCAACCCGCCGGTTTCCTGTGTGACGGCCGCAGGGAGGATCAGCGGCCCCCCCATCAACAGCAGCGGTGCTTCTCCTTCCTCTTTGAGTTTGACTTTCCTGCAGCAGATTGCAAACCCGTCCGACCGACTCTGATTTGGTGTAGCTCACCTTCATGTTGACAGTCAGGGTGTGTGTGCGTGGTGTGTGTGTGTGTGTGTGTGTTAATGGGCTGTCAGAGAAACAGCAACATATCCAGGAGCTGGAAACACTTCCAGGACGGCCGTGCTCTCCTGATCATCAGCTGTCAGTCAAACTGAGCTGAATTATTGAGACGATCTATCAGTGGAAACGAGCCCGTCTGGCCTTCAGACGCTGTGATTTCCTGTAACTTTGTTCTGAAGTCTCTTACTTCAACATCTTATCACGTTTTTTTAAGTATGTCTTTAACCGCCCCCGCCCCCTTATTAAGATTTATAATTATGATTGGCCTGATTATTATGCACATTTTCATTCCCACATTGAAGTCTCCTCAGAGTCTCTCTCTTTGTGTCCCAATTTAATGGATCCGTCCATATTTAGGCTATCAGCACTCAGCCGGCACAGAAAGTCACAAGTTTGACCCAAAATGCAGCTTATTTAAAGATAAAGACGATGATGGCTGGAAATTTCTAAATGTTCCAGGTTGGAGATCCTCAAAGTCCCCACGTGTTCTCACGTGTTCGGGCGCCGCGTCCGTGTCAGATGATGACGCCTGAAGGTGACGCGTGTTTCCGTGCCGGATGTATCTGCCCTTCCAAAATAAAATAAATCATTCCCAAATATTTTAGTGGTTTTAATACGTGACTTTAGTAGTCAAGAATGATGTCAGACTCTGATACTTTGTCCAAGTATTGCTGCTGGTGGTATCTCAAGGTTGTTAAAGTGTTGTGTAAATTAAAAAGCATCGATTGTCAGGGGGCGTTCAGGGAGACGGACGCAAACCAGGGGGATCTTAAAGTTGGTCCCAGGGACAAACCACAAAAGATTATATTTCTGTGAGGACGTTTAGTGTTGAGGCCATTTGAATTATTTCCCTCAGTAACAGTAACACAGACACGGAGCCATTAACAGTCAGAACAAGAAGTTTTATTATAGTAATATTCCAGTTAACACCTGTTCCCACAATGTGCCCCGAACCTGAAACTATTTACACTCCTACAGACGACTCAGCTCACATGTGCTGAAGGCAAATCCAGAGGTGGACTGGACGGATGAGAGTTGTAGCAGGGTTCAACATAACCAACAGCAGATGGTCTGAAAACAGAATCAGAACTGATACCCTCATCAATGATGTTATTGATTGAAACCAACGTATCAGAGGGAGCTGATCAATTCATTCAACAGCCGTTTCCCATCAACCATCTCGACTCTGAGACGACGTGTTCTCCCGACGGCGTCGACCAGGAACGTTATAATCAGACTCAAACACTGAAAGAAATAAAAACTGGATCCATTTTTAAAAACATGGAGGTAATTGATGACGCGGAATATTTGACTTTGACTCTGGGTGAATTATTATTCAGATATTTTATGTCCTTGCGAACCGTTTTCTTGCAGCGGGGACATTAAAGTGATTCTGACTTTGTGTTCATCATTTCAAAAACTGTCAGAATTGTGATCTTTTTTCAGGATTTACACATTAAATTATTTTTTTTCAAAATAAAATAAATTCAGAAATTTCTAAAATAATTCAGAATTTTGAAAACAAAAATTTAATTTTGGAAAAAAAAATTGAATTTAGGAAAAAGTTGAAATTTTGAAAAATGTTAATTTTGACTCAACAACATTTGTGCCAGTGGTCCTGTGCAGTTATCAATTACTTAAATGTTTGTTTTTAATTGATCCAGTGTGTCGGCAGGTGGACGTAGTCGCTCCATTAATGCAACACCACATGTTACTCTAATGTGCATTAAAGGGTCGATTCTCTCAAACACATTGACCAACAAACGTGGTTCCATGTTAAAGTCCTCAGTTATCAACACAAAAAAACGTTCTGTACTTTAATGAGCTGCTCGGGTTGTGAAAAGAAAAAAGATGTCCAGCAATACTCAACACATGTTTGTAAAGAAAGAAGGTCGTCAGCATTTCAGTATATTAGTAAGTAATTTATGGCACAATCCTGAGGATGATTCAAATATCTGTAGGCAGGGACGGGAGTTTAGTTTTTGTCTCCAGGTGGCTGGTGGACGGCAACACGCCAAAACAATACAATGACTTTCTGTGTCACATTTACATTTCAGTACTTCATTGAGGATAATAAGATAAATTAAAATTTAAGGGCCAAAATACGAGTCTTGATCTCAAATTCTCTTGAACATATTTGCAAGTGCAATTATGAAAGTAAGTTAGTGTAACAAACCACCAGGCGGCGTTACAATCTGGGAGCTGACATGGCGTCTATCAGTATCATATGTGCTTGAACGGAGGTGCACTCGGTTTGTCTGTAAGCTAAACGAAGGGCACTGTTGTTCATCAAGGCTTCATGGCGGCCGGTCTACGAGATGGGAGCGGTGACGGGACAGCGGTTGTACTTTAAGGCAATGAAGGAGGCTGCAGCCGTGGATGGATGGACAAACCCTCTCTGTGAGGAGAAATATTCTTCAGCTCAGTTTGTGCTAGTGTGGGAAGCTCGCCCGATCAATACTGCTGAGTTCATACCAGCCTCCCAGGTGAGCTGCACGAGTCAACAGAGCTGCAGAACTTCAAGTATTCACTCAGGAAACACAAAGGAAACGAATCCAACGCGTCAGGAGCGGCAGCTGGTATGTGGCTCGTCATGAATCGGAGGGCAGCAACACAAGAGTCACTCCAAACGTGATCCGTCCTGCAAACTAACATGATCGATACATTCGGTTCGGCTGTTTACAAGTTCAATATGTCTCTATTTCAACTGAAGTTCAATATAGTTCTATTTAGAAAAAAGGGTTGCACACACGTTCTTGAAATGCTCCCTGTTATTGACAAAATCTCAAACATTCAACCAGATGAGTCATCAAAAATAACTTTGATCAAAATACACTGTACATGAATTATAGGAAAAATAAAAATATCATACACTGGCTACGATAACAAATCCAATATAGTTCAGCTGTCAGTCGGCGAGCGTCCGGCTGTCCAGCACAGTTCATAACAATACAAGAAACTACACCTAGAATAGAGTATGCACTTGCTGAATCATTTCTATTGTACAATAGCTGTCCTAGTTATAATATCATTATATAGGCAAGAATAAATCCACCAGAAGTGAAGACTGCATTGAGAAGGACAACATGTTAATGTCCCGGCGGGCTGAAATCATCAGCAGTAAAAAGGTTTCGTCCCTCCGTCCCTCCGTCCTCATGTCTTCATGGTACAAATAGGAACAACGATGACCAGGATCACAGTGCAGGTGGCGGCTGCGATCAGAGCTCCGATCTTACACACCTTAGCCCTCCTGAACTCCGCCTCCTTCCTCTTGAGCAGCGAGTCGTAACCCGGCGTGTAGATGTCCTCCATCCAGTACTCCAGGTTGTTGGGGTTCAGGGACTCGTGTGTCTGGAGGGACGGAAGCAAAGGATTCACAAAAACGTTACGTAACATTTGTGGTAGGAATGAGCTTTGAATGGTGTCTGAATCGGGAGATCAGGTCAATGGTGCCACTTATATCAACGAGAACTCTGCCTTCCACAATTTTATATCATATTGTGTTTGATTCTGACTTTGCTTTGCATCAGAGAGACAGAGGAGGTTCCCCTGAATCCACTGATGCAACACAACCCTTCATACTGACTGAAAGAATAAACTGAGAATAATGTCTGTGTTTC
The DNA here is from genome assembly GCA_901007825.1 of Macroramphosus scolopax. Taxonomy (NCBI): domain Eukaryota; kingdom Metazoa; phylum Chordata; class Actinopteri; order Syngnathiformes; family Centriscidae; genus Macroramphosus; species Macroramphosus scolopax. Next base: position 62,854 of record CAAKHC010002325.1, read on the forward strand.
TTTAGTCTCCGGAGGGTTGAAGACACGCAGGTAAACAGCTGAATGTTGTGTGGAAGGTCAGCAGAGGTCGGACGTTCTTGTCTGCACGTCTCGTCTCTTCCTTCAGATAAACACACTTCAGTTTGCTGTCTGAGTTTCACTACAATCAGCAGTCTTCTGTGATTTCGAGCCTTAGAAAAATAAAAACTGAATTGAATTTGCATGAGCTCCAATTGAATCTGTGCAACACAGAAAATACCAGCTGCACTGTTTAAATGACTTGATGATGATGAAGCCGCTGCTATCAGGGATGTGAACAGTTTGGAAGGACGTGCTTTGACCTCCACGACGACAACCGGCCGTCTCCTTCACATCATTTTCTCCCTGAGACGCCGGCGGCAGGAGCAGCGATCGATATCAATAACAGGCGGACTGTAATCCCGTTCTTGTGAGAGCTTCTTTCCTTTGGAGACCCTGTGAGAGGACTGGACGCTCTGTATCATACATTCAAGTAGCCGTCTCCGCCTGGGAGCCGCTATGAGACTCTGTCACTGATTGAACTGCTAATAAAGTTGACGAGAAATGATTTGTGTGCACTGGTCCACGGTGGGTTTAGTGCACCGACAGAGAGAATAAACAGCTGCACCATCAGTAGTTTCCCACACGAGCTACAGGAGGTTCATGCATTCCTTTTTTAATTTCTACTAGGGCTGGAACGGAATAACATCAAGGTTCGGTTTAACATTTTTAATACAAACTAAAACATGTCCTGTGCTTGTGTGTGTGTCTTTATTCAAGAGTAGATTTATGTTCATGATGCAGTTAAACATCATCACATCTGTCTGGTTCTTAATGTGACGGCCAGAATAATTAAGAAATTAAAGGAACACAGTGATCAGCAGGAAGCTTTGAGTCCGGTGTTCAACACGTCAGTCAGATGTTAATCGTCTGTAATCAACCCAGATGTTACAATCATTCCGTAGGATGACACACACCATCGTTAGTGTCCTTCGTCGGCGGGACAGAGACCCCCACCGACTTGTGTTTATGCTCATAGCAAGCTGTGAATTGGTTCCGTGTTTGAACCTGCAGTTGTTAGAGCGAAGGACAGTTCGCCGCTGACACACCGTGTCTTTGACTTCCTGAGTTCTTGTGCTATTTTTGGAAATAAGCATTTGGACCTTGCAGCCAATTACCCCTCCTCTTCCTCTTCCTCTGCCGTCTCTCGCTCTCGTCGGCTCGAGCACCCGCACACCAATCAGATTCCTCATCTCGAGCACCACTTTGTCTCTCGAGAGCCAATTTCTCTAAAATTGTTTATTTGATTAATCAGCGTCGAGGAGCACTTTTCCTCCCAGATAGCGAAACACATTTGTTTGCAAAGTCAAAGATCAGAATTGTATGTGGAAGAACATCAGGAGGAGGCACAGACACAGATTAATGTTCACCCCGACATCCAACAGTGATTTACCAGAGACGAGGCATGCCAAGCTGCACCAGGGGTATCAAACTGTAACCACTTCCTGCCTCAGAGGTGGGCGTGGTCAGTGCTCACACCAGTGGTGTGTAAAGGCTGTTAATAGAAGTACGTATTAATCCTTTAAATGTCGATCAGAAATCGACTCTCAGCGCGCTGATATGATGTCAGGACTCACCAGACGGTTGACAAGTTCATTTTCTCTCAATTCGTCGTTTTAAAAATGAACATTTTAATGTCGCGACCTGTCTTTTCCCAGTCTACCGGTGATAAGTGAGAGTCTCTGAAGCCATTAAGGGATCAAGGGGGAGCCGTCATGGCGTAACACTCACTCTGCCAAAAGGTTGTTGCAGAGAGGAATCGATCGGATTCTCCTGCGACGGCGATCGTCAATAACGTGTCTGTGTGGAAGCTCAACAGGGTCATTGCAGTTGTTCGACACCCCCCCCCCCCCCACACACACACACACGGTAAAGTAAGATCCCAGTATCCATGTCACCCTGCAGGTAACACTCATTCCGATCGATGCAGGGGTGTTTGCAGAGTGTGTGTGTGTGTGTGTACAGTGGTAAACTACACTCGGACAGCCCACCTCTCTATTATAATGGCTGAAAGTCAAACATGTCTGGATGCTTTTTACAAAAGTATTAAAGGTTCATTTAATATCTTCCTTTGGCCGATGCTGCAGTTCTGCGCTGTAGTTAAATAATCCTGCTGACAGACAGACAAACCAACGCCGGCACAAACAGAACCTGAATATAAATACGGGCATCAGCCGGTGAAACGTTGACCAGGACTGATTATCTTCTCCGATCTGCCAAACCGTTATTACACAACTTGATCTTTAAACTTGCGAGAAAAAACCAAACAAAGAAGGTCACAGCTGTCGGTGCCTGATCCATCATGGCCGCCCAGTCACCTCCACGCAGACGCCCGCTGGCAGGTGTCGGTTCCAGATGTTTGGAGATTAAAGTCAGCTGGTTGTTTCAGTCTGGACGACTGCTCCAGTTTCTTTCTTGGATCTAAACGACGAGCTTGACGACCTGTCTGGATGTTTTATAGAGTAAAGTGAAGCGTCTCTCCATCCCTGCGAGTCCACGTCCTCTCTCAGGTCGTCACTTTGATCCTTGAGTACATACATAATCTCTACTGTTTATATTAAATCTCAGATTAGAGCTCAGCCAGCCAGCTTCTAATAATCTTATTCAAAGAGCAATAAGTAAGTACCTGCAGGTCGAGCGCTGTGAGCGGCTTCCCCTTCCCCTCTCCTGAGTTGCGTTTGTACTCCTCGATGGTCCAGGACGGCTGGCCCCGCTTTCCGTCTGCCAGGCTGGTGAGCCTCAGGTCGGTGTACAAGGGGCTGCCTTTCACGTGGGCCTTGACGGTGGGGGCGAAGTGGTGCGGAGAGAAGACCTGCTCGCTCAGGTAGGACTCCTTGGGAGGTTTGGGCGGGCGGTGCGGCGTGGGCAGCTCGTACTGACGCTCCCGCTCTGCCTGCAGACGGACACGATTAGAACAAAAAGTCAGACACAAAGAAATACAATAAATATAAATCTTAATATTCTGACTTGTAATGTCCTAAAAGGTTTCAACAGCAGTCTATGTCTTTGCATTCAGAGAATTTTCAAACTTCCTCCCAGCCAATATCGCAGTGAGTCTGAGAGACGAGCAGCACACGATGTAATTCAGAGCAGAGGGGTTATTTTAAGTTTTTAATATCATCAGGCCGCTGATGTAAATGTCAGGGGAGAGCCGGTAAGAAGCTCCTGTGCTGATCTGTGAGACGAAGGGAGCCAGTCTGACACCGATGTGATGTAACGAACATACACAGACACACGCCGTCGCTTTAAAAGTTCTCATGCAACTTTTAATTAATCCTGCTGGCATCTGTAAAACCAGCGGCCAAGGCTTCGTTACATTCGTCACTGTTGACTTCCAAGGACAGAAACAACTCCACGTAGAAACTACAAGATTGTTTACAGTGAGCCTCCGTGTTGAGTTCCACTAGTGGGAGGATAGTTTTTGTTTAATCCTGTTGACAGACGGGTACTCGGAGAGCAAAAACCTCCACCAAACCTCATATAAAAATGCCTCTGAAGGCATCGTTGGTTTGCAAGATTACACACGAAACAATAAGTTCAGGCTTGAAGATGCGACAGTACACGTGTGAGCGTTGTGCTGGTGGTTGTTTGATGACACAATGACTAAAACTATTCACGTAATGAAACGTATTTTGATTCATTTTCTTCTGTTTGTGTTGTGTTTGAGTGTATTTCCATAGATGGAGTCCTGCAGTGCCGTGTGTGTGTGTGTGTGTGTGTGTGTGTGTGTTCCATTCTTCTTTCTAACAGAAATAAATTATAAGCAATTACAGCGTAAAAATGTCTCCTGCAACAGAAAGCATTTCTCTTTGTTATCCCGTCAAACAGCATCATAAACATGACTTATCCTGCCCAGATATGAATCGATTTCTAGGAAACAGTTTCCAGCTCGTTCCTCCTCGTGAATTATCAGTCGGAGCAGCGAACACAAAACACAGAAGAAATCCATCTGGAAGACGGAGCATTGATTGCATTGATCCCGCTGCACTTACAAGCAGCTCCCATCAACAGCGGCCACGTATCTGCAGGGTCGACGAAGGTGAGACAAATCTCTCTGAGCTCGTCTTCATGAGGGGCTCGAGGTGCAGTTGGCATTCTGTTCTAATTGGATGCGAACGAGTCTTCAGAGAGAAGCGAGTGACACAGCGGCTTGACAAAGCCGAACATTCATGTCATGACCGGTCATCTCTTCACCATGAGAACCTTCCTCGTCTCCTGACTGCGTTGGTGCAGCAGAGGAATCTAAATCACAATGAACGCTCAGTTTCAACCGCCAGCGCCTCTCTTCATCATTAAAGATGTTCCTGTTGTGGTCACCGTGAACGATGTTCTGACTCCTTCAATCTTTCTAACATCCTTCATCACATGGACTATCAGTGTTGTCATGGTAACCGTCTGCGCCTTCCACTAAGCTGTTTTGTTCCTGACATGTTGGCAGCTAGCTCGTCCGCTAGCTAGCGTCTACATAATGAAATAAATATATAAAATATAATGAAATATAATCCAATTTTTTCCGTTTTCTAAAGACATCTTGCATAAGGGGGCTCCTGCCAGAGGCTGATGCTATTTAGGAGGCGTTGGCACGGAAAAGGTGTCAACCAGCGATCTGACTCATTGGTCACAGAACATTTCACACTTGTAAGATGGATTTTCTATACAGCTCAGAATCAAGCAGGAATACTGTCAACATGGGCACAGACGTCCACCATAAGAGCCCCCGGAGAGAGAAGCCATCAGATCTCCATCACCCCCTGGTGGCTGGTTCAAGTGCAGCTTGTAAAAGACAGTTTCCTGTCTTTGTTGTCAGTTCTCGTCTCACTGATGTCTGTTCGAGTGTAATTAGTTATTTAATGTGACATCATGATTGACAGCTGCTCCGAGGCGTTTACTGACTTCTATCTGGTAAAGAGCACGGAGGGGGAGTAACACTCACTTTACATAACCGTGATGTTCTGTTTCAAACCGGTCGCATCGTTGACGGCACGGCTCCGTTCACCGGTGCTGATTCTGTACGTCAGCGTCCACATCCAGGCTACTCCGGCTCAGGTGGGACAGTCTTCGGTCGGCACGTCATCCTGAGGTAACAGCTAAATATTTTGCCCCTTTTAAAGAGCTGCTAGCATCACACGAGTGTTTGTTTAAATCAGAGAATGAAGTGTGAAGATGATCCTGCACCTTCAGTTGCCAGGTGACCGGCTTCACCACAGCGTCTGGGATCGATCCTGAACAATCAGTTTGAATTCATTCTTTTCACTCCGAGAACAAACAACAGAATGAAATAATCCAGAACAGCAACAACGGAGCTCTTTTTTTCTACGTCTTGATTTATATTTAAATTGATCAAAGTCTAGTGTGTAGTAGAAGAGAAGTGAGGAGAGCGTTCTCTGATTCGGAGCCACGAGAACAGGCCAGACTGTGATTTTGAACGTGCCCTAAATAGCAGCTTCATGTTGGAGTTACAGCTGGTGGCATGTTGACGCTCCCGTCCACTGGCAGCCGACTCGGCTGCCGCAGCCGAGTCTCAGTCTCTTCTCTTCTTCTGCCATCCTGACGAACTTTCCCCTATTTTAACAACGCTGATGTTTCCATGTGTAGATACATCGAAACACATCTGGGGAGTTGTTATCCTAGTCATTGATTATAAACTACAGCGAGTGAGTCCGAAAAAAGTTTGCAATCAGAGCTGCTGAATACAGGAAGTGGTTAATCCGACTGTACCAACACTTCCATTGGGTTTGGTTGTGTCATCGACTGTATAAACAACTGGACAATCTGAAACAGTGAAGCCGCTGCAAAGCTGCATTTTACACATTGACCAGCAGGGCGGCAGAAGTTTGTCACTCTGACACTAACAAGACCATTAATTATAGCAGGGATTCCCAAACTAGGGTGCAGGGACCCCTCGGGGTCTTTGAGGTTCATCCAGGGGGTCCTCAGCAAAATGTTTTAAACACAAGAAATCGGACAAAGCATCGCTGATCTTTGCTTTGAATATATACAGTTTAATTATTAGAGATATGGTTTATTAGGAATGCAGGAGCTGCCACAAACAAGACTATTACAAGACAACTGCAAACAAATTATCATTTCTAGAAATGATCGATGTTATCTGGTTTCAAACGATGCTGCGCCAGATTTCTTGTGTTTAATGTTTGTAAAAGACGTCTCCAGATATTAAAGCATAAATCACTTCTGACGGGGGTCCGTCAGCTTAGTGGGAGTCAACATGTCCAGAACATGAAAACGTTTGAGAAGCGTCATCTTATAAATAGTTTTCTGAAGCCTTCCAGTACCACAGAACATCCTTAATGTGGGCGGGACCTCGACTGGCGTGTGAACAATGATGTTCAGATTGATCTGCGTGAAGAGGAAGGTTCAGCTTTTGTCCCGCTGACAGCACATCTATAAAATAAAAGAGCAGCAGGAGGAGACAAGAGAGATGTGGGAGGAGGTGCAGAACAACTCAAATACAAGCGGAGACTTTCCAGAAACAAGCGCCAGCGTCTGAGCGCCGGTCGCACGGACCTGCTGTCCAAACCTGTGACCTAAAAATGAAAACTAATTAGCCTTGGTTGATGTCAGTAATCAGTGTCCCTTCCTATTTCCTACAACATTAATGTGGTGCAATGAGACCTCCCCTGGGACCTCATTACCCTTCAACCACATGTCGGACTCTTTCTACAGCTGAAGTATTTCCATCTTTGGTCGGATGGACGTTTAGTTCTTCCTGGTTTCTGACCTCCTGCATCTCCTCATCTCACTGTCAGCAACAAGGCATGATTATTAGAAGTATAAACTCCCAGAAAAGAAGAGTAATCCGAGAGGACAAAGGACTTCAGCCCAGCAAGTCACAGTTCTTATATTCAGCTCTTGGTCTACCTGCTTCCTTCCTGTTATAGTTGAGGTGTTGTGAGGCACAAACAAACACTGGCTCGAGTCAAAATAATATTTCTGTCCAACAACGAGCAACATTGTGCAGCAGGATTCCGATGCCTGCACAGATCTTCAGTCTGCAGCCTCATTGATCTCGATTGTGACCACAGTTGCTTCCTCGGCAGGAATCCATGTCGGATACTTAGATACGTAGAACACAACAACTCCAGTTGCCCCGTAATTATTCACCATTTCGTACCTTTTCAAGATGAGCCGAAGCAGCCAGGCAGATGTTGATTTATTGTGATATGAACTAACAAAATACCACACAGATCTCAGGATACATGGACAGCAACACAGGAGCAACAGAACCAGAGGGGTCGGTAACGTCGGGGAACGTCGGGGAATGTCGGGGAACGTAAGTCTGACTGCTGTAACGAGCACCAAGCTGCATGCTGGGGAGGTTCAGATAATGAAAACGCCTGTGGTGCTTGTCTCGGTTGTATTAGTGTGTGCTGCTGCAGCCACCTGCACCTTCATTATCCAGGCTGCAGCTACTGCTGGTTGGATTGGTTGGTTGGTCAGCCAATCAGAGGCTGAGTGGGGAGGAAAGTCATATGTAACAACATGTATGATAGCTGGTCAAATATCCTATATTACATGTATATTATATACCTGCTGCCTCTGAACAGAACTAAAGGGACAAACCCCCGAAAACATGGCTGAGGTCTGGTTGGATTAATGAGTGTCAGCGTGGATGAGGACAACACTGGTGTTTCATTACCGCTGCAGCAGTTTTGCGCCGTTAAAAGCCAGTTTATTACAGTGAGACGGGATTCTTATGTGTATTTTAGGACTTTATTACACAGGAAGTGAGCGGGATGAGAGATACAACGGAGCTAAACCAGACAGACTGGAACCAGATCGCTTCACGGTGGATAACCTGACCCCATAAACTGCAGCGTTATGTTCTCCCGAAGTGAGTGGAAAGATATCAGCAGCCGAATGTCATCCTGATGTCAGTGTACATTAAACTGAAGATATCAAGCATCCTGATTCCTGGTCCGGCAGGAATAAGTTCCCTCCAGATACACGTCGCTCCGCTTTAGGATGTCGACGTTCTCCAGCTGCGGAGGACGAGCGGCTCGACTCCCACGGTGGAGACCAGTAATAAGACCAGTAATAAAACATGTGGAGGCTGGAAGCGACGGGCTGACTGCATGTTGGCGACAGTTCAGCAGAAGAAGAGCTGACGGTGAGAGCGAGTGACTGATGACCCGGTGAAGCTTCAAACTGTCTGAGCGGGCTTCACTTATCGTGGCAACAACGACTGAAGCTGATGACACGATGAAGACGCAGCTTGTTTCTGGATGTCGACGGCGCCGCTTGTTGCAACACGAGTGATAAAGACGAGTGCAGGAACTGTTACTGACTCTGTTTGGTTCGAGCTGCAGAGGACGAGCTGCGACTCATTTCACCAAGGTATAGGTATTTCACCAACCTGCAGCAACAACGCAGCAAACTCTCTCATCACTATGACATCACAAACACTCGTAAGAGTTCAATATCAAACTTGACAAATCAGGATTACTTATCGTGCAAAAACTGTAGTTTGTGATGCTGACGATCAACAAGCTTCACCGCTTGTTAACGAGATCGTTCCACAGAGGTGGAGGTGGAGGAGGGATCTGTACGCAGGCTACAGCAGAGACACTGGGGGGGGGGGGGCTGAGTTTCATCACACGGCGGTCGTATATATGATTGACAGCTGCTTGAGAGACCTGCAGACACGGCAGCTCAGGGTCACGAACCCTCTTCACTTAGCATCCGCTCCGTTTGGCTCGCTGCCGAAAGGTCACAGGGAACGAAGTCTGTAAACACCTGCTGACACGTCCTGACATTTCAACGGGTTTCCGAGCAGAGACGAAGCCGAGAGGATGAAACCTGTGAGGGACTTTAACTTGTTTTATTAGAGTGAGATGAGGAGACTGATATCTGGAGTCAGGACACAGTTAGCCTAGCTTAGCATTAAAGATTACTGCCAACGACTTGAAAGCTGAATAATTCATGACGGAGATGTTCCAGACCATACAGTCATACCTTCTGTACACTTCTGTTTGCATATGAAGATACTTAACTTGGCTGACAGTAAACCTCTGCTGACTTCAGTTGTGTTCAATCCCTTTGATATAAAATTGAGACAGTGAAAGCGTTTCTTTTTTAACGTCTGTGCAACCAATCAGCTGCTTTCCTGAGAAAACCAGAGAACAACACAATGACACCTCCTCATCTCCTCCTCGGCTCATATGAACGATCCCGCCCGTCTCCCTGAGCTCTGATTGGACAGAGGACGTCTCCGCCCGCCAGTCGTTTACCTGTTGACAGCTCACACATGGGGAGGGAGGACACACCTCCGACACCCGGACGCCTCGGGGCCATTTTTAGCCCTCCTAATTTGACAGGATTAATTGTTCCTCTCGTGGGATGGCAGTGAAAGCAGTGAAAGCATCTCCTGACTGGGAGAGACGCCATGTGGGACCGAGGAGCCGCGAGACAATAAGAGAGCAGCTTCAACATGTCGGGCTCAGATTCAACCCTGGAATCTTCCTGCACAGCTGCTCTGCTATTTCAAAATGAAATCCCGTGTCGTTCATCTGCTTTCTTTATATATAGAAGGGGAAGATAATAAGTTACAGAAAGACTGGGGCCAGTTAATGATGATGAATCCGATGGTGACAGGAGTCGGTCGGTCCTTGTTCTTCTGGACCTCAGGACTTCTTCAGATGACTGTGAGCAGCAGTGCTAAATAACCTTTGCAAATTTGTTTGTAAATGAGTTCAACACTGGAAGATCGAGATCATGAGTATCTTAAAGTTTGTACGAAGTCTGCAGCTGCACGTTCCTCAGCAGGAAGTGGAGTTTGTTCTCCGACAGATCTCCTTCATTTTTAAAGACCATAAAAATACTATATCAGAGATTACACTGATGACACTACAGGAACCAGTTCTTAATTACAGCAGGCATCAACACAGACAGCTGCCTCTTTATACCATACTGTGGGTGTACTCTCTCTTCTGATTGGCCGTCAGTAACCATAGCAACCTTAACGAGCCCAGCAGTCAAAGCTTCTGACTCGTTGTCAACCTCAGCTGAGTTTCTTGTTACACTAACGAGCGGAAAACATGGAACCAATTACTGGTTGTAACATTTCTTCCAATATATATATATTATATATATATAAATATATTTACATATATTGTCATGAATGAGGAAAAATAACTGGCAGAGAAAAGAAATGAACACCTGATGAGTTTATGACGATGGAGGAAGAGAAGGATGAAATTAAGAACAAAAACAAAGTTCATCTGATAAACTGAAAGACTTTTTTAACCAAAGACGATGATTCGTCCACTTGGTGAGACCTTCGGGGTTCTTACGCCTCGGTTCAGTCCGGAGTTTGAAGCCGCCATCAAGCAGCATGAATCACATATTTATACATTAATCGGAATTCTTATAATGTGTGGATGCTTATATTTTTCATCGTCTTCCTCGTGATGATCCGCCTGTTAGTGGGTGTTAAAAAGACTTTCTACCGCCGGCCTACTAGCTGATTATCACGATCAGTTCAGTGGAACCTCGACAGGCGACGGGAAACAACCTCAAAGACTTCATATGAACCTCTGGTGTCACAGCAGATCATGTTGCTGCTCACAAACACGTTTCATCCCTTCCCAGTAAAAGAAACTTTATATTATCTGTAACTTTACGCCTCCTCTGATCTGCTCCGTGTTTGTCTGATGTCTCTGACGATCGATGTATCTGTTCTGGTTGATCGATCCATCGATCGTCATGCTTCATGCCAAACATCAATTTATCTTAGATCAATAAAAACGTGTCACTACCTCTTTGGCTTTCCGGTGTCTGTCCTTGTTGTCTCGGTCCTTGTCCTTGCCTTCGTCTCCCGGATGGCAGGAGTAGGACACCGTCCTCCAGTCCCGGGGGGAGCTGGTGATGCTGGCGACCTTCGGCTCGGTGGGGCCGTTCTCCTCGTTGAGCGAGCGCGACGACCTCCTGATGAACATGCTCTTCTTCAGAGCCTTCACCCTGAGGCTGTCGCTGTTGCCCCCCTCGGAGCAGCACCACTCGCCCGTGGCGCCGTTGTCCACTTTGACGTTGTGGCCGATGGTGTGACACTGGAAAACGTGCGGCGAGAGGCTGGCCTCCGGGTGGGGGTGGGGGTGCGGCTTGTCAGGGGTGGACCCGGAGGCGGACGCCGTCTCCCCGTGTCTCCCGTTGGTCTCCGGCTCCTGGATCTTCTCATCCAGCTTGTTGAGTTTGGACAGCACCTGGGAGATCTCGCTGCGGACCCCCGACAGCGACTCCAGCTTCTTCTCGATCTCGCCGATCCTCGACACCAGCTTACAGACGCTCGACTTGAGCTCGTCGTCCGTGTTCTCCAGCGAATTGAAGAGGCGGTCCAGCTTGGACTTGGCTAGTTTGACCGTGTTGCGTTCAGGGGAGCTGTCGCCTTCAGACTTCAGCGTTACCTGAGAGAGGGAGCCGTTGCTGTTGTAGCACGATGACTGGACGACGCCCAGGGAGTCGCACACGCTCATGTCGTCCAGAAAACGAAATATGTCGCTGATGTCGTCTCTGATGAGCTCCGAATCCTCGTCCGAGGGTTTGAACATGTGTCTCTCTCTGTCACCGTACTTAGCAGGATATTCCTTCCCCTTCTTCTTGTCGGCCTGCTCCGTTTGAGTCCCGATGCTCGAGGAGCTGTCGCCTCCCTGGAACGACGGACTGTTCATGTTTTTATCCCGGAATCTCTTCGCCGCCTCCTTCTTGTCCAACCCAGCCGGTCCGGTCGCCATCAGCGCCACGTCCTTTGTTTTTATTCCATTTGTTTTCTTTGCAAAACCAGAAGAATAAGTCACCATGTTTTCCTTTGGACTCTGAAAATGCTGATCCGTGTCCACGCTGATGTTGCGGTGGAAGTTCTCTTTGACCGGCTTGCTGCTCTGAAACGACCTCTCGAAGTCCGGAGGCCCCTCGTCAGTGTTCAGACTGAGGCTCTTCACGGGCCACGACGGCTGCCTGCCCGCTTTGTGGCTGAGCTTCCTGCTGCTCACGTACTCGGAGACCGTGGTCGGACCGAAGTAGGTGGACGCCTGCAGGTCGTCCAGACTCTCGTGCTTCGCCCGCCGCCGGTCCTGAAGAGGCGAGTTGAGGGTGGGTTCGTAGTAGGGGTTACTGTAGGGCAGCTCGAAGCTGTGGTTGAAGAAGGTGGCAGGCTTGTGCAGCTCCCTCCTGTGGTATCCCTCCGCCGCCTTACTGCCCTGCTTGCACTGGGTGGTGACGACCTATAACAGTAACCCACAGAGAGGAGAGAGAGAGAGAGAGAGAGAGAGAGAGAGAGAGAGAGAGAGAGAGAGAGAGAGAGACTCTATAAGGGAACCAGCAGAGACAGAGAACGATCATCACTGTGACACATCGACCGTTATCACAGTTCTACTTCACTTCCACTGCATTTATCTGCAGATACTTCAGGTGTCTCACAGGTCAGGCTGATCCAGGCACATTATTAAAGGGCAGTACGTAATAAAATAAGCCGATCCAAAGTCACTCCTTCCATCTTCGTACCTCCACTTCACTGGGTTTCCTCCTTTACATCAGTGAAGCATTTTGCTCCTAAAGAAGTGAAAATATCTCTTGACCATACAACGATTTCCTAATGAGTTTTAATCCAGTGATTAATGTGATGATTATGATGCAGTCTATGTTCTCTAAAGGCCGAGTGTCTAATGCACAAGTCTCGACTGGAACCATTTATTGATTAATGAGAAAGATTTATCAGTTCTATGCATTGATTGCTAAACTGAGCACACGTAGCAACATAACACACGTGTGACTTCTCTGAGTTTAGTTTGCAAAACAAATTGTTTCTTAAATGAGAAACTTCTTCTGGAGTAGTCGCTCGTTACCTCATGATCAACTGTAGATGAATTGACTGATCTGTAGTTGACTGAAATGTAAACAAGCTTTAAATTGCTGTAAATGAGATACTTGAGGTGTAAACACGAACCTGCGGTGAGAAGGCCACGAAGTTGTGGAAGTCCTGCTTGAAGAGGTTCCTCTTCTGGAGGCAGGAGTGGACGGTGAAGGGCTCCTGGTGGCCGATGTGCTGCAGGGACTCCTGATCGGGGGTGGACTCGCCGTCCATGTCCATGGGAAAGTAGGTGCTCTGCATCTCGCAGGGAGGAGATGGTGGACTGCTGCTGGAGTACTGGGGCAGATGGTGCAGCTTGTCCAGAGAGGCTGCTCTACATTTCAAGTCCTTGCTGACGCCTAGAAGGAAGTTGGGGTCAGAGGCGGGATTAAACTGCTGGCAGCTGTTGCAGTCGGATGATTTCGGGCAGGGAGGGGTGTTGGGGGCCATCAGGTGCTGCTGGGAGGGGTGGTGGTGGTGATGGTGATGATGGTGCCCGTCCCTGGGGTGGTCCATGTGCTCATAACTGACCCCCCTGTCACAGTCCTGAAACTTATAGGCGTCATTGTCAGACCTGCTCAGCTCCACCGACTGGTTCTTGTGGAACTTGGGCCGGTGCACCGCGGGGAGCTTGTCTTTGGCCGTGCCGCCGTTCATCTGGATCAGGTTGAACATCGTGACAATGTCCGCCGCCACCATGAGTTTCTTGGACTGTGGGTCCTCTGTGGAGCTGCGCATCTTGTCCTTGAACAAGGTGGCGGGGAAGGCAGGGTCCAAGCAGGCCGTGTAGAAGAGCAGGCTGCGGAGCTTGGCCAGGTGCACCAGGTCGAAGCGAGAGCACAAGGACTTGCACAGGTCCTGGTAAGACATGGTGTTGTGCTTGTTGTCCAGCTCCTCCAGGATCCGCGTCAGAAACATCGAGTATTCTGGCAGGGGATCCATGGTGGTTGTACTCAGCAGCGAGCCTACGGAGAAGGTCCGACCTCAGAGAAAGCTTTGCACCTGGAATAATCAAATGGGTTTTTTTTACTGCCAAGAGAATTCCCCTGCAAAAACTCACCACAGGGTGTGTGAACCACTGCCAGCGCTAATCGAAGACATCAATCACTGTTTATACAAGACAGGAACAGACAGAAAAACCTTTCTGCAGGAGAATGCACTGTTGTGTGTGTGTGTGTGTGTGTGTGTGTGTGTGTGTGTGTGTGTGTGTGTGTGTGTGTGTGTGTGTGTGTGTGTGTGTGTGTGTGTGTGTGTGTGTGTGTACCTGCATCCCCCTGCAGGGCGCATTCAGGCACATTTTATTTTCCTTTCAGTTGCATGTATATATCAGTACATATAGTACATATAGTACATATAGTACATATAGTACATGTACATGCATGCAGGCATACCGTCACTCACCCTGAGTTGTTGGGAATCATCTGATCAGCTTGGTGCAGCGCAGCATGTCTCCCATCAGAGAGGCAACAGAAGGGAAATAAACTCTCAGTGACCGAACACCATCTGGCTCCGAACCCGCAGCGCCGCAGACACCCGAACTGGGATTTACAGGGACAAACTTTAACCCATCCACTGATCAATCCTATTCAAGCCAAATGCATCAGAACCAAACGCACGGCAGTCTCCGTCCTCTCGTGCACGCGCGCGTTGCAGCTGCTAGGGCAGCGGGTTCTGTCTGGTCCGGTTCGGATTCTGGACTCCGATCCATCCTCCCGGCGAGGCGGTCCTGGTTGTGTTCTTGTCCCTTCCGGACGGAGCCTCTGACAGGAGCTGTCCGGGACCTGAAACTGCATGTGGTGCTGAAAACCCACCAGTGCAAAATGACACATACAGGTACTCACATGTCCGGTCTGTGCTTTCAAAATAAGAGCCGCCAATATTTCTTTCAGGTATGAGCCGTAGGAGGAGGGAGGATCCATCATCCACGTCAGTAAAGATAGAAGTACCACCGTGTACAAATATCAATCACCTGCAGTCAAACAGACATATCACATCCTTAACTTTGATCCTTAATCTATTTCTACATGTGTATATTTTGGAACTAGGAATAAGACAAAATGAATAAGAAGTAAACATCTTATTAACATATTTGCACTGTTGTAACACACTCAGCATACCTCGTTACAGAATGTAGCACATACACACACTGTGTGTTCTGTGTGTCAGATATGTTAAGAAAAGAAAAAGTAGTGACTAGTTGTGAATAATCATGTAACATTTGTGTGTGTGGGTGAGAGAGAGAGAAATCATTAAAAAAACAAACAGATAAGACATTACGATAAACAGTGATTACAAATATTAGAATTTAATATTTTAATGAAAGTATTTATTTCATTAATTTATTTTTAATTCTATTTTTCAATTTTCATGAACCTTCTTTCCAACTATTGAGAAAAATCCAAAATACTTGGTGGTGTACAAAGTGTTTTTATTAGCCGCTGTCTTTCCTCTGAGTGCCAACTGTTTCTATTCTACATTCCAGTAGACACATTGACTTTTCTTTTTAAGGTTTGGGCTTTAATTGTGAAGGGGAAGTTTATTATTTCCGGTTGTAGTCCGGCTAACTCCGTGTGATCGATGCAGTTCTTTGTCTCTACTCAGAATGACGTAACTACACCTTCTGCTGGACATACCAGATATTTTTCTCTGCTCTGCTTCTCTCAGTGGCTCCACAGTGGTGTGGTGATGATGATGATGATGATTGTAACACCATCACATCTCCAATTGTAGTCCTGCACTATCACAACCCTGCAGGATCTCGTTAACAGTGCCTGTGTGAGTCGGTGGTTTGCTGCAGAGACCTCAGGGTCCTTCAACAGTTCCAATAGTCTACTTTTAATTGAACTGTTGCACAAACATTGTGCATCCAGCGTGCAAACTCTTCTGGACTTCACTGTTGCCACTGATGTGATGTGAATATGAGAGAGAGACAAATCACACTGGTGATAAACTCGTTTTAAACCTGTCAGATGCAGTCGTAGTCGGTGGCTGTAATCCCAGATCCTCCTCCTGCAGCTCCAGAATCACCTGGAGGATGAAAGGAGATATAAAACATTTTATACACGTCGTAGCATTCAAGCAAAACGCCGACACGTAACCTCGACTCCTGCCTAGAACATATTTCTCAGAGTACTGAGCATCACTTCAGGGCCCGTACGGATACAACAGACATGGAGCTGTGAGTAATAACAGTATCTTCTCCTCTTCATTCTTCCTCCTAGTGATTCATTCGGGGCGGACAGCCTCCGGTGTTAATGTTAATAATCATTTTAATGCTTAAGTGGCTGCTCACCTTAAACCACAGCGCTGCGTTTAAACATGCTGGCTGATCTGAAATGAAACGAGAAGGACTTAGTGGCTTAAAGGGCCATTCCGAGGATAAAACTCTCTTTCAATAGACCTTCTTTATAAGAGATACGGACTTTCCAATCTCACTTCCACTTTGAAAGCACATTAAAAAAAATGACAATACATCACGTGAGCAACATTTAGATTTCACAAAGCTCCTCCTCTTCCTCAGGAAGTTAGCAGGAAGTTCTGCTGGTTTGTTCAGTTCAGCTTGAAATTGCATCTTCAAACCAGCATATGAGTCACTGAATACAACTTTGTATTGGAACACATATGAAGCTATATTTAACTATAGTATTTGTTCTCTTTGTGTCTTCATATAAATAATCATTTGTGAGGTGTTGAATGTTGAAGTCAGACGCAGGTTTGACGCAGGATTTCTTTCCTTGTAGAGACGTGTAAGCGTAACCACCATGTTGGTAACTGAACGATCTGGTGAAGACTGGATTAAAGAGCCGGGATAAATATACTGCAGGAGCCTGATGAGTAGACGGGCTGCAGGTGTGCCGGTCGACCGGGAGCAGGTGTGACTCCGTATGCCCCGCCCAGACAAACAACCACACAGATCGAGGGACAAACAGAACCAAACACGAACACACATGGAATGAGGCACCGCCAAGATCATGACAAGACGTGTTGTGAAAGTAAATGAAGGCTTCATATTTACTGTGATGGAGAATCTGTTGTTGCTGTTGTCAAGCTGCTCACAGGTGCCTCTGGTTCGGTTGCCCCTCCTGAACAAAAGGATTCTCAGGTCGCAGCGTCCGTAAACAAGATGTTCCTGCAGGCGCTACGGTGCCAAGTTGTCAAAGCTCTCTGTTCTTATCAATTTCATGTGATATTTTAGACAGATTATAACAAACTGAGCTCACGTTGAGCCACACCATCAACATTCAGAGGTTCCTACAGTGAAAGGAAGCAGGACAGGTGAACTCCTGTGTCAGCATGTCCGTCAGATGGATGTGTGGGGGAATCTGGCTGCAGGCTCCGCCAGTCGATCAGTATTTGCCCTGCGTCGGCTGCTGACTCATTAGGATGCTAAAAGTGACTCGGTCGTATCCCTCCAGTCGCTCCGAGCAGCTGTGATTCATTAGCAGGCGTCTTTGAGAGGCAGGTGGAGGAGGAGGAGGAACACTTTACATCCAGGGGACAGAATTACACCCACGAGGGTCTGATACTGGTGTTTATAGACTCAAGCAGGGGCTGCTGCGTGGAAGCGATGAGGCTGATACACACATTAAACTGCAGAGTAATTATAGGAAGACGAATATTAAAACCTCCTGCTGGATCGAATCACATGCATGAAACATGCAACATCCCGGTGGCTGCTCTGATCATCACGTCCAATATCACAAAGCAGATCTGAACATCCATCTAAAGAGCTCCTGTGACTCCGATCGGGGCTCCAATCCAGTATTAAAGTTCCTGTGATGCCTGTAGAGCTCCACATGTTCAGGCCTCCGTTAGTGAGGCCTCGGAGGTTCTGCTCAGCGTTTGATGGAGGTTCCTCGATGCTCTTTGACTCCTCAGCTTTGGACTTCTCTCCTCCTCTCTGAAGGACTTCTTCACATCCCTGCACCTTGTATACTGAGACTAACTGTCCGTCTTAGTCAGCACACCCAATGTTTGAGTCCAATGTTTGACTCTGATGATAAGACTCCATGAACTTGTTCAGTATTTATCTGATCTGTAATTTAATTTGTTTTAAATGCCGCTGATATTAAACAATGATTTACTAAAGATGTAGAATCTGTGCGAGGGTGCATTGAAGCTGACAGCTCACCCGTGTGTGTGTGTGAGTGTGTGTGTGACTGTCCAGTGTGACGGATGCGGATCGTGTGGAAACACTGCGACTCTCGCCCCCATACACAACTGCAGATTAAATCCCCCCGGTGGTGGAAGTCTTTACTGCAACCTTGCAGGAATCGAGCAGGTACGTCGACTGAGTGGAAACACTCCATCGTCCACAGGCCGACATGAGTAAAGACTCAATCAGCTCGTAGTCTCAGTAACTGCCAGGCTGCTGATGAGCTGCACTCTGAGTCTCCCTGCACACGAGGCGTGACACCTTCCTTCATGGACTGTTGACACACACACACACACACACACGGACTCCAGCCTGTAATTATGCCGCTGTCTCACAGGGATATTAATGGATAGGACGGTGTTGCTCTCACCGTAACTAACATGGATGTCAGATGTTATCAGATGTCTGGTTTCCTGATCGTGATCGTCCTCGTCAGGCCAGAATCCAGAGCACGACTGAACACGTGTGACATTAAAGACGTGGAACTCACAGAATCCACACATGCTTCTGGTAAATTGTCCTGAAAAATAATAACATTTGTCACCAAGGATGAAGTGACCTGGTCAAAAGCTCTTTTTGCTCCTTTTGTCAGCAGCTGAACCGGGATCGGTGCCATGCAGAGGCACGAGTGGACGATGGTATCTGCTCTCTGGATAACACTCAATCAGAAGCTTATCTGAACCTCAAAGCTGACACCTACCAGATAAACAGACATTGAAACCACATCCAGAGCAAATTTTAGTGATGATCCTCCCCACCAGGATTCACTGGAATCATTCCAGACGTCCAACAACGGAGCTCCCGGCTTGTCAAAGAGCATCGCAGCCCCCCCGAATCTTATCCATCCTTTAGTGGGTCCAACCAACACTAGACTTCACAACAAGACACACATATATATATTTATATAAAGACCTCGAGCACAGTCAGTGAAACACCCTGATCCAGATATCGTCGCTGACGCAGACACTTCGCCGGCGACCAGCAGATGCTGGTGATCAGTTAATGTTGATCTTTCCTCGCAGGCTGTCACTGCAGCTGGCGTGGACATATGAAACAATCAATTCTTCCTCCAGTGTTCGGTGATCAGAGACAGGAGCAGGTTGACAGGTTTGTCACACATCTTCTATAAATCTTCGGTGTGTAGAATTCAGAAATTCTAAAGAAATAAACCGGCTGTGGTCTTTAAATTATAACACTGAATCTATTAATGGAGTGACTTCGATATATAATAATGAGGAAAACCAAACAGAATGACACCGTCGTCTGCAGGCCAGAGGAGGAGAGTGAGAGCGTCCTGCAGGTCTGATTTATATCCTCTGAGCTCAGCTCCCTCGGGTGTGTTGCATCTCTGATGAGGTCTCGGCTCCGACCATCGACTTCCTGGAACAGTCGGCTGCAGCAGCTGGTTGAATCCTCACAATGCTCTTTCTTTCTCTTTCAGCATCAGATACACTCGGCCCTCCTTAACTACAGCAAAGGAGGCGATCGCACCGTCCCAAACATTTCAGGTGAATCGTTCAATTCATTTCAGAACTGAATTAATAAAATATGCAAAACATTCAATCCTTTTCTGTTTTTTTAGGAATAAAAAAGAGAATGAAATCCACATGCTTTCCCCTTTTTGTCGTCTTACATTTGTTAATTGTAATATTAATTTAACCAAACTCGACACTTGTTTTTCACTTGTCTGTCTAACAGACTTCCGCCGCGGCAGAAATGCAATGTTTGCATTGGTTGTTTGAGATGACATCGGTCCTTCCTTCACCCACGATGCACCGCTGCACGTAGTCCAAGTGAAGGTCAACAGTGCAGTTTTGGATCCTGCAACAACTTTGCATGCACCCACACTTGTGTGTAGTTGCAGGACACAGACGAAAGCATGTTCAGCTGCCCTTCTTTTTCCCAAATATCAAGATGTGTGACGTCCGAAAGTGCAGCTACATGTCACGCTGCATCTGCTGGTATTCATCCACTACAGAGAGCAACAATCACATACATCTGGATGCATCTGCAAAAATAGAACAACGCCCATAATAAAGGCCCATGAGATACTTCCCGGCCTATTCACATATTATTCTTGGATTTAAATATTCTGCAGAATATTCTGCAGACGACCTCAGATGATGAACGACTCACTTTAAAGAGTGTGATGGAGACTTTAGCAGCTCAAGTTAGTTCCCAGACGGATGGACGACTTAAATTTCACTCAGAGTCTGAATAAATTTAATTCCTGAGGTCAAGCAGAAAGCGCCCTAAGTATCATATATAGTGGAGGGTGGACATGAATACAGAGAAAGACTATTACACATCTGTGCTATTACATGAGACATTAAATACGACTGAAGTTTCCCTGCCTGAAGGTACGTCAGCTTCTGGTTGTGACAGTGACCGACAGAAGGAACGTGGCTGGCGATGCTTCGGGTTACGTGTCACCACACACGCTGCGACGTACAGGAAGTTACTCAGGTAAGAATTTGGGAGACGAGAGCTAGAAAGAATAAGAGATCTCAGCAGGGAAGACAGTGAAGCTCTCACCTCTCCATCCATCGCCGAGGCAACACCACAGTGGATTTTATTGTCACCCCTCACTGATGTATCACTGCCCGACTGTGTGGAACGGCGTCCGACGCGGGGGGGCGAGGATCCGGGATGGAATAACAGTCAGTCGTAATGTCAACCGAAAGGCCACAGCTGCCACTTCCACTGACTCGGCCCACAGATACTGATGCTTCATTAATCCAGAGTCTCACTCAAGTCCAAGTGATGTGACTCGAGTCAACAACTCTGCTGGAAGCCGACCTGCAGTTACATCCTGCATTTCATCAACGCACTCCGCACATGCCCAGTATACGTCACATGTTTGCAGGTGTGTCAGTGTGGACCAATATTTCTATATAAAATCCGTTTAGCATTAGCGGCGCCACTGTAGACATAAAGGCTTCATGTGACTCTGCAGGATGGAAACATGGCTCAATGTTGCTCTACAGTTTTTCACTTAAAGCAGGATCGAGGCTTCAAAGGCCACAGCTTCGTCTGAAGGTCGCACTGCGAAGAACAGGCCGGTTTATGACTCAGTCTTCACACAGCAAAGTGCTGATGCACCTCCGGGATCAGGGAAGTTGAGAAGGAGAAGGAATTCAGCTGATCAGTTGTTTGAGGCCGACACGTCTCCGCTCCCTCCGGTGTAATTAAGGAGAGTTCAATAACCCGACCGGTGTTAGCAAGCAAACAATCAATCTTTACATCGTGAAGTGAGACCGTAGTGTTGACAGGACTTCCAGACTCTCACATGAAGACGTAGAATACGACTTTTATGACGTGTCATCGGTATAACTAAGTTTCAGATGTGACACGTAAAACATATCTGGTTATCACAGACAGAGAGGGCAGTACGAGGAATACAAGACAGTCGGATGTTTGTTATCATCAACTGATTTCCTCCTTTGTTCACTGGATGTTTTGTCTCTTGTAGCTCCGTCCATCAGGAGGGTTATTTAACAGTTGCATTGTTTAAAAAGACCACAAGATGGCAAACCAACTGGCTTCACCTCTGACTCACTGCAGCCCAGCTGGCCTTCATGTGGGAACCAGTCATGTGGAGGTAAACAAGCCCGTGTATGTGTGAGGTTAAGGACTCGATCGGGATGAAGCGCTCTGGCAGCCATTAAACGCTCTCTGTCTGCTTTATTTGTCTTTTGCGTAAAACATAAAGGCAGATGCACACAATTTTTGGACTTTGCCATCTGGGTAGTGAGCTCACCTCGTGATGCCGCTGAATGAGTCCGTCCTGCATCATTTGGGTGGAATGATTAATTGCCCTTTCTTTGTTAAAGCAGCTCTCTAGGAGACGGCTGCAGCAATTTTCTGCAAGAGGTACAAGAAACATAATATTCATTAATCTAGCTGCGGCTATCGCTCTCTGTCTCCCGGTGCTCCACACACTCACGCAGCACTGAGACAGGTCCATTACTGGCAGGCTCGTTCTGTTTGTTTCTCCTACAGTCGGCAACACAAAGTCTGTCTTGTCGTCCTCCAGGTAACCTTTGGGAGTCACGCCAGCTCCGGGGTGTGAAGTTTAAAGATTCTCCTCCCTGATTGTGTTATGGAGTCGAATGTTAAAGATCCATCTGCTGTCATCTCTCTGGTATCTGCAGCTCATTAGGCAAACTGCCCTGTGGCAAATACACACACACACACACATGCACACAAACACACACACATGCAGACACATATGCACACATGCATGCACACACATGCTGCGTGTTGATTTTTAACTCCTACTTTAGTTACTTCCTGTTTTATTTTGAAATATACCATCTTTAGGTGCCTCATGTTTGACATCTCGTCATTATTGCTTACACCTGTTTCTCATCTGTGAATCACTTCCTGTTCCCTCAGCCAATCAGCTGCCACCACCACCCAACACCACCCCACCCCCTGTGTCAGTCTCGCTGTGCTTGCTTCATCAGTTTTGTATCCTAAGTCGTAGTATTTGGTTTGTCCATAAACAGATATTTACATTCCCTTATTGAGTTTTGGATCTGTCACAACTTTCCATCGTCTTTTTTTTTTCTGGGATACATGTGACCTCCTGTTTGCACAGTGTGATTAAGTCCTCTCACACCTTCCTGGACACTCTGGTCAGGTTTTCCTGAAACTTCATGACATGATTTGGAACCAGAGTGAACGCAGGAGCGTCTGGGACAGACAATCAGGGTTACGGTTATCTTGACTGTCTTATGTCCAATTCCCATACAGACGTTTGTGACATTTGAATAAAGTTGGTTACACAGGTTTACTCTCCCCTGTTAGATAATTTATTCTGTAACAAAATAAAAAGAGAATCACTTCGCTGCACACTTGAAATATAGAACTTTATCCCATCATACAGGTTCTCACTCAGAATGGTCTCATGAATGTTGGACACAAAGTGGATGACAGTACAAACATAGTCCCTGTATAAACAGACTATTTACTCCAAAATCCAAATCAGCACCATAAAATACATGTAATGGCAAGTTTATGTACCAAACATACTGAATGTGCAACTAAAAAAAATAACAAGTACAGTACAAGAATATTTAAGCATTTTTGCACGACATCAAAAAGAAAAAATGCTCATCAATAAAAGTTAATGTTATTAAATAATCCTACGACATACAAAAACAGATGACCGTTAAAAATAAAGGACCATCACTGACGATAAGCTGAGTTTCACTGCTGTGAAACAGGTCATAAGATAGCACCATTCAACCCGAACTCGCCAATCTGTCTACAGATAACACGACATCACTCCATCATATTGCGTGCAGGGGATACGCTAACTCCTTCCTGCTAGCTTCAACGGACAAAACGTCCATGCTTTAACGAACGATGACGAGTGAGTTTGATGAAAGAAAGAGAATCCACGCTTAACGTCTGAGCAATCAGAGGCTTTAATGTCGCGGAAACATCGCGTAGCCTCGCCGTAGCAGCCTCTTCTGGCAAAAGTGGTCATTGCAGGACGTGGGCGCATTTATTTCCCTCGACTTGTGTACGGAGAGTACCGCACTACCTTTAACAGTATTACGACAGCACTACTTGTAACGGAATATCAAATGCCAAAAGATGATGGGAACTCAAAACAACCTCATCTTCTGTCTTTTCGCTGCTGCCATAATGTCCGTACTGAGGATCCCGAGCTAGTTTCCGGTGCCATAAAGCCTCACTCCGGTTTCCTGCTGGTCACTCGATGATACAACAGGGCGCTCGGAAGAGGCGTTGGAATGAAAGAACCTCTTTTCTCTGCGTTACAAGTCAGCGTCCCATCGAAATAATCTCCTGCACGCAATCTGAGAGTGTTATCTGCACGCAACATTGGCGAGACAGGACTGCACCATTCAGCCCCTTGTGAGAGTGAGGCCTCTTGTGTCACACACACACACACACACACACAAACACAAACAACACACACACAGACATACAACACTCAAGCATTCAGACACACAAAAAAGGAACTCTACAAACTTTAGAGATGCTGATGATATTTTTGGACTGCAGCTGCTGGACATTTAGTTCTGATGTTAAATATGATCAACGTTTGACACGTAACGTGATGCATGATCACACAGTTTAAAGGCTCCTTCTCACCGACATTGTGATCAATATGCACACGGGAAGTTCGGGCTGACGGACAGAAAGCGAAGTGATGCTGCTCTGCTGGGTCGACTCATTTGTCCTTAATTAGATTTCATCCTCAAGTTAAGACTCAAATAATAATAATTTTCTCCTCCAAAGGGTTGAACTCAAATGTATGATGTATAACGGTTTACTCCTACAGTGGGTGTGTGAATATTTGATGCCAGCTGAATGTGTTGATGTGCAACTTAATTTGGCACTAAAATATTTTATTTTCAATGCAAACGAACTAAAAGGTTTTGAGGTTGAGTTACTGTTGTATCGCTTCACTAGTCCGGACAATCTGGTCATTCACCACATCTGCATCTGACGTAAGAGAGAGAGACATCAGCTTCTAACATGAACAAAGTTACTGGGGGAATACAGAGTTTACATTGGCGGTTCGCGACGTGAGCGGGGGAAAGGCCTCATAGTGTCACGTTCGTGAGCTACATGCTAATCAGAAGTCACAAAGAAGTGACGATTCTCAGCCAGTGTCATTTAAAACACATCAAAACTTTAATGACCAAAAACTGTTCCCGTTCTCTATTGTGCATTTTGTGTATTAACGTTATAGCTTATATGTCCTGCCGGCTGTGTTACGGGTGCGGTCAGGGTTGTGCTTGTAACCACCAACCAGTGATGTCACAGGCGCCATAATACACTTGTATATTAAAGTTGAACCACTGGAGGTCCTGCGGGGGTTTTCCAACCCCTGTGAAGTTTCTCACAGATTTACCCCAATTTTATGTAGTTCAATCTGTGATTGTCTATATTTTCTGTTTTATGTGCCAAAACTTGTGACCGTTTGCATCAATATGTTCTAACGCCGTATAGAATATGTCTGTCTGTGGAGGCGCACTGACGTCTGCCCAGACAAAACAAAGTGAAGTTGGAAGATCTTCAAAGAGACACGTACCTGCTACATGAGCTATCCACGGCCCCCCAACACAACTGTGGACTAGTGGGTCTCCTGTCATTAAAACGGGTTCATCCTCAGTATTTTACCTGATCAGTACTTACACATTATTACTGTTTACTTAAACATTACTTAAGTATCATCCTTGTATTTATAGAAAACCTATTAACTAGTTAATTAAATGGCAACACTTGGCTTTAAAACTGCCTGAAAGGACTGAAGGATGAGCTCAAGCTAACCAGACCGGCCTTAAAAAAAGAGAACTTCAAAAATCCAGCACTTATCTTGAAATCATTCTGTGCAATAATGCCACCTGGATTGGCTTTTTTTTTTTGTTTCTTTTTTTTTTTTTTTTGGCGTACAGCAAAAAGATATATTGGACATTTTCAAGTCTTCATCAAAACGTAGAAGCTTATGAGCCCATCTTTTAAAAAAAAAAAAAAAAATGTCTGCGTTCGCTTCCCATTAGACTTTGTAAATACAAAAAGTTCCATCAATAATAGAATCGTTCTCATAACATTTACACACAAAAAAGTGGAGCGCTATGCGGAGGAAGGAAGGAAGGAAGGAGGGAGGGAGGGAGGGAAGGAACAGATGAAGGAAGGAAAGATGAAGGAAGGAAGGAACAGATGAAGGAAGGAAGGTGCATTTGGTCTTTAGCTCTTGTGCAAAGTCTTGTTGGCATAAAAGTCCCTACAGGTGTCGCAGCAGCGCTGGTACCACCTCATGTCCTGACAGAGGTTCTTCTCTCGGATCACGCGGCAGTAAACCGTCCACTGGTCCCCCGTGCACTTGTAGGTGAGAGCAGCTGCAGGAGAGGCGAGAGGTTAATGACAGGAAGGGGACGCTGCAGCAACCCGACATGTTTCTAACTCTTCGCCTGAAACACTTGTAGATGCATGTTAAAGTGGGTGCTGAGGGGGCGGCAGCACCCCCTACTGGCAGGGGGCTGCTACTGCAAGGCAAAAAGTTCATGAAATAAGTGATTAAAAAAGAAACATTTTCAGAGAGAAGTATTTTCACACAAGCAGACTATTTCTTCCTCGTTGTAATTATATTTGTTTTAACTTCAGAAATTTCAAGTCTGCGCTCCGTCGGCTCGTCCTGAAGGCTTCTTCCACTTTATTTTCATGCCAACAGGGTTATTTTGGGGAGTTTTTCCTCACTGGAATCGAGGGTCTGAGGACAGACAGTGTCGTAC
>CAAKHC010002327.1:0-21957 GCA_901007825.1 Macroramphosus scolopax
CACACACACACACACACACGCCACACCAGGCACAAGCAACCGCACACCGAATACACGCACGCGCACACAATACACACACACACGCATCGCACACACACCACGCACCGCACACACTACACACACGCACACACCACACTCGCAAACAGATGCACGCACCAAACACGCCACATAAGCACACACCACACACACGCACAAGCTGTAAAAAGCATTTTCATTCCTGTGAAGACACTAGTATGCTGCCAACATGCAGTGAACACATTCAGTGTACTTTTCTTCTGTAAAGAAAAGTACACTGAATTATAGGGAGGCAATAATAGTAAACAACAAAAAGAGGAGCTTCTTCGTACACTCAAGAAACCCTTGACGATGAAAGAAAAATGGGGAAGTTCAACATTTAAAAACCCTCTGAAACAGGACAGTCACTCCGCAGAAAACCTCTCCCTCACCAACAACTCATTGAGGGAGTGGTCATGCTATGCCTGTGCAAGATAACCCTTTTATGGACAAGAACACACTGTACAAAGAGTCAAGGCTCACTGTATGCTGCACCCAGACAAAACACACAGGACTAAAGTTAGGACAGAGTATCTATGTTACAATAACCTGGCGTGACCTAATTGATTTGGATTATTGTTGCCTTGCTTTACTGATGTTTATATATTTGAGTTCCAGAAAACACAACAGAATTACAGATTACAGAAGGGTAGGACTACACTACCAGCTACATGTGATCAGCTGGAGGGGCGTTTTCCTGTCAGGTTACTGATGACACTGGCCGAGTGTTAAAAATGAAAAGCTAAATGAAACCAGACAGAAGTCCTTTAAGCTCAGGCCAGACAGTACCGGTGTTTGACGGTTACTCCACTGAAGTGCTGCGGCGCGCAGGTTGGTCCACACAGACGCTGCTGCAGCTAACGTTACAACCAGCTGAGGCGGGTGTCATCTATTCTTGCTGAGCAGTCCAAAAAATGAGGAGTTGTAACCAGACAGCAGGATTCTTTGGACTGCTCAAGATGGATGGAAGACACTAAAATCAGCAGGATGTAGCATTAGAACCGCTGTCTGTGTGGACACACTGCGAGTCGCAGCAAGCTCAGGTACTGTCCAGCCCAAATGTATAGGACTTCAGTGTAACTGATCCCTCGGATTGAATTTATCTTTTTATGTATTAACAGATGGGAAGGATTTAGTCATTAGCCTGACAGTGAAATAACACAGCAGCGTAGTTTACAGCCTCCCTCCAAGCTGATCCAAACTGGCACCAACCCACTTGACACACCATTAATACAATTATCTGACTTGAGTTCTGTCCATTTTGTTGAATGCCATTCTCTTGACTGTCGTCTGGTTCTGCCTGTTGGACTGTCAGTGTCACCCTGGTTCTTCCTGTATTCTATATATACCCGAATTCTACCCAGTGCAGCCTCCTAAACACCCTTGTTTATATTGTGCAGTTCACTATGTGAATATTCATTTCATTAGAGGACTACCTGCAAAGGAGGTGAATTGAAACAACAGCACTTACCTTTGTTGATGATATAAACTAAAATCAATGTCAGAGTCTGCCTGCAAGAGAAATAGAGACATGCACAGTCATTTAATGTGATTGAACTCACATTACATCAATAGATACATACAGCAGCAGGTCCATTACTAAACAAGGTAAATTAATTTATTCTAACCACCTGCTCGGTGTTGGTGTAATTGTTAGTATGACAGATGAGCAGTAGTGATTATGGTAACAAAGACATCATAGCTCTCACCTGTAAAAGACCTCCCTCACTGAAATGTAGAACCTCTAGAATTGTGTCTGACTGAATAAACGCTGCAAAAAAAAAGAACACCATGTAAGTTTCACCATCATCAAAAACAATCTGCTTCTAATGCAGCAGTTACTACATCTTTCTGCACCCCAGAGTAATATTTCTAGTAACTCCTGAGAGCAGATAAGAGAAGGAAGAAAGAAGTGCTGAGGCTCATAGGGAGCAAAAGTCTCCAAAGCGCTGCTGACTCAATAACTGCAGACTCCCAAACAAGCTCTGGCGTTAATATCAGCACCAAACTGAGCTTTATGGCCGAGCAGCTGCATGCAGGTCTGACACCACCAAGCACAAGGCCCAGCTGGATGGATGGTGTAGAGCACACCACCACTGGACTCTGGAGCAGTGGAGATGGACTGATGAACCAGCTTCTATCTGTCAGTCTGATGGACCAGTCTGGGTTTGGTGGATGTCAGGAGAACGTTACCTGCCTGACTGCAGGTCAGCTGTAGAGTCTGGTGGAGGAGGGATGATGCTATGGTTGTTTCTCTGGGGTTGACCTCGGTCTCTTAATTCCAGTGAAGGAAGTCTGATTGCTTCATCTTACCAAGTCAGTTTGGATAATTCTATGTTCCAACTTTGTGGAAACAGTTTGGGGACGGACCTTCCTGTTCCAGCAGGACTGTCTCCCAGTGCACAAAGCAAAGGTCCATGAAGGTGGTTGGATGAGTTTGGTGTGGAAGAACTTGACTTTCCCCCACAGAGCCCCATTGAACACCTTTGGATGAACTAGAACGGAGATCATGAGCCAGGACCTCTGGTCCAACATCAGTGTCGACCTCACAAATGCTCTTCTGGATGAAGGGACAAACATTCCCACAGACGCGCTCCAACATCTTGTAGAACGTCTTGTGGAAGCTGTGAGAGCTGCAAAGGGACCAACTTCATATTAATGTCTATCAATTTGGAATTTGAGATGTCATAAAAGCTCCTGTTGGTGGCCCAATACTGTTGTCCATGTAGTGTAGTGTATCTTTCTACCTTAACGGTAATGGAAATGCTTTACAATATTGCTTAATTTCCATTGACATACTTTCGGTACATAGTGTTTTGTTTGAATCAGTTATTCCCCTCTCAGACAGACGCAGTGACCAGGATTAATTCCTTATACACCCCACAGAAATGCTGCAATATAGCCGTAATAATGACTGCCCTTTAACGCCACTGTCTTTGTTCATATAGACCCAAACAGTTTAGTTAGATACCTTCCCTGTAATCAGAAGAATGACTTGGTTTGTTTCAGCATCTCCTGAATATCTGCCGTGGTCAGGATGGGAAACGTTTGTTGTCACTCATGATCCTGTTGACAAAGAATCCTAACCTGACTGTGGAGGGCTGGAAAGCATTTGCTTTGTTGGATATCTAAAATATCCTGCTCTTCACCCAGCTTAAGGTTGAAGGGGAGGATGCTTTGTGCTCGAGTGCCTCCCCTTGCTTGATTTTGAGTTGAGCACTTCAATTTGTTCCAGACTTGACAGATTTCTTGTTGGCTCACCACTTGCATGGTTACATGTTGTGTTGGTTTGTGTCAAGACGTTCAGATTGGGTGTCATGGTTACAATTACACATTGGCTGCCCCTTCTTTCTTTTGATGGGATGAAGTTAATAGTCTTCATTATTGGAACAGGAATACATTTATCTCACTGTTGCAGGCGTAGGAAACCTTCGGGTGGAAATACACATGTTGTTCTGATCGACGGGCTGAAATGATAAAATCTTCAATATGTCCCTTGTTTTGTTTGTGTTCCCATGGCAACATTTAACAACAGTCCGAAATGATCAACAAATACAGTACAATGTAAATCATAGCTCCCTTTTTGAGCAGAAATTTCTGTGGAAGAAGCGATAACCCGCGATGCAGAGGACCGTATATGACCACACCGGGAATATGTTGAAGTGCTTTTGGCCGTTCTTCCAGTTCAAAAGAAATGCTCCAAACTAGCCAGGTGTAAATACACTATTGGTTCTAAAATGTATTTTCTATTATTGAATGGTAACATGTAATAGAAACTACCTGGTAAAAACGTACTAAAGCTGTGGAGATATGATTCTATTGGCTGTCAGACGCTGCCTTTCTTCACCCTCACCCATCAGTCTTATTATTGGAAGCTGTTTGCCTCCATGCTCTTCTCCTTGTGGTATCAGGTCCTTTCCAAGTGCAACCTGGCAGATAATGGCTGTTTTGTTTAGTGGAAGACCTGCCTAAAGTACATAACATTAATTATTCATCTCCCTCTCAAGATTGTACTGGAAAGCAATTGCAGGACAAACAGTTTGCTGAGTTTAAGATGCATGTGCTGGGGGGTCCTTGTCGCTGTAACACTGCATATTTAGTGAATGTGCAATGTTTTATTGATGCAACCATCCTGGCCTCACATGCTTTAGGAGGCCCCATCCTTGGGAAATCTTCTCCATGCTCCATTTCACCATTGAGGCAATCACACTGGCATGAAAACATATCAACCCTCTCATTTCCCTGTTTGTTTCTAATACTCTCCTCTGTTTTGCAAATTGAAAGTGCTTTTCTATTTACATCTATGTGACTTTCAAGGAGTTGTGTCACCATCTAAACAAGAATGTTCAATGTTGGGTGGTGTTACCTGAAGAACTTGTCCCCTTCTTTCACATCCACACCTGGCACAGGCTTTGCAACTCTATTTGCTTGTTGAGAAGTTTCTGCTGACTACAAGAATAACTTCTACTTGACCCTTCTAACACATTTCCAATCCATTGAAGCTTGTCTTTGATTGTGAAGCCATGCTTATTCAAGGAGATGATCTGCGCAGCGCAGACATGAGTGGTGCTGTGCCAGATGAGGGCTTTTAGATCAATGTGCTTCCCCTGAGAGCTGCTGACTTTTTGCACTGACAATAGTAAAACAACAGTGATTTTATTGCAGAAGGGGTTTGAAGACATCAGTTTGCTGCCAAGTGAAAGTAAAGAAAATAAATCCAAGCGGTTGCGATAGGAGTGCAAACATGGTTAGCAAAATGCTTATTTTCCTTTGTTGCAAACTTTGTGCAGCTGTGTTGGGGAAATATATGGGCAAATTCATTTGTCCTTGAATTGATCCCAAAAATACAATCTTAATGGCCTTAATTGAGCCTGCACATATTAACCCATAGTACTTCTCTTGTTTTACTTGTATACAGATGTTATTGGCATGTTAGGATTTTTTACAGCACAAAACATTGAGATGAATTGTTCAAATAATGAGAATGTACTCATCCCACCTGTGAGCTCCGTATCTTTGGTTGATGAGTTAGGATGGCAATGACGAGGACAAAAACACATGAGTGAGGTACAGTGATGAACAAGCAAGCAAACAAAACAACAACTTCAACAAGAGAAGCCAGTGAGATGAGTGAAGGGAGGAAAGTGTAGTGCACATGTAGGGGATGTTGTATTTTGGAGCAGGCTATTGAGAGTTTAATCATGTTCCTACTCCTAACCTGATATATCTCAGTATTCTGTATTACAAGCAGAACAAACAGTACATATACACGTTGCTATTAGTCCCTGTGGTGAGTTTACCATCGTGATTCGTATTCAGTGTGATCAATTCTACATCTTACTTTGTCAACAAGAGTTTCGATCCGAGTCCAACATCTGTATTTACAACATGAAATATCTTGTCCTTTGATCAGATGCTGGACAAGCTGCGCGATCGTTGGACCACCACTGGACTCTGGGAGAAGCTTGAGAAACAGAAAACTGTGATCACAGAGCCCCGCGGTGGCGGCAAGGGAGACTTTGACCAACTGCTTCAGATTTACTACGATGCTATCCAATACCGTGGGGAAAGAGGTGAGACTGATCATCATTTGGGGGCTTAACGCCTGTAAATCAGAGCAAAGAGTGGGCAAAAGAAGTTATTCAATTTTTGTGCAGATCTGTCCAACAAGTGTCATGGTGTTTTACGTCTGGCTTCGGCAGAGGTGTGCATTCCACAGAGGGCATGTCTGGATATAAGAAGTGATTAACATGATTGTAATTCAGAACAGCTTAACGTTTGATTCCTCTCTTATAGATGGTGCTCTGCTGATCGCTGTCTGTCGGGGTAAAGTGAGTGAAGGACTGGACTTCACAGATGATAATGCCAGAGCAGTGGTCACCATTGGAATTCCCTTCCCAAACTTTAAAGACCTCCAGGTAGGGAGAAGGTCTTTTGAGTTGAGAATCTTTCAGTTACACATGTTTTATAAATGTTTAAAGGAATAATGTGGTTGACAAATACAAATGTTAGCTCTTTATATTTTATACTCGAATCCATATTTTACACTTCAAGATAGCAGAGGGCATTATTTCACATGTCGGTTGGGATGTCCGTCTCTCTTGTATGAGAGAAGAAATGTTAATTTTAGCCACAGGGTGAAACTCTGTTTACATTCAAACACTCACCTATGATAACTCGCTTTGGAGTTGCTGCATAATGGAGTGCAACAGGGAAACCGTGGGATTTTGCAAAAACGTACAATAGTAACAAGAATGTAAATGCTTGCAAGCATTCACATTAATTCAGTGTTTCACATAATCATGTGCATAACTTCATCACGTGCTGTGGTGCAAGGAGGAAAAATACAGTTACAGAGTTGTTAAAGTCAGAGTAAGTTACAGAGTTGTACAGAAACAGCTTCATGGTCTCATAATACATAATAAGAAATGAACAAAATGAGACCAGCTTTGGAGAACAGGGACATGTTGAAGTTCAGCTCGTAACTTGGCTACATGCTACGCTCAAATGTAAACAAACGCTGTGCCGGCAGACCTCTGTGACCACAGTTTGTGAATGATTGACTTCTGTCAGACAACTAGGAGACTAAATCAGACACCAAAGAACATTTTCCTGGAGAAAGACGCTGCTCAAAGAGCAGAGAGACCTACCTACCAGAGAGGTAGGCTAATGTTTGTAGCTGAAGCTACTGCCATCAGTAATAATATACGGCAGGACGACAACATAACCAAACACAATATAACTATTCCCTACAGAACTAGTGCCTGCAATAGATAATGATGTTCTTCACTGAGTCACCGTACATATTTGTCTTCCGCTTGTTCTCCACATTAAACACTAACGTTGATAAAAAGAGATGTGGGAAGACAGGAAACTTGTACATAAGAGTTTATCTCTGTACGGATCCATTTAGGAGGTTGTCATACACTGATAATAACAATCCGAGCCTGTCGAAGGTCAAAGCAAGCACTTTTAATTTATGTATAAATGCCCCATAACATACGTTACATTTTGACATTTTGATAAAATCGACTATATTAAAAGTGCACATGGGGAAACAGGTCACAGTCAAGAAAGAAGTGTTTGAGATCTTATGATAGGGTTTAAGTCTGAAATAGAATTATCAGAGAGGAATATGGCCTGGTGTAGAATGGTATTCAAATGTCTTACTGTTGGGAATGGCTTCCTTACTGGATCAACGACGGGAACAAAATGGTTATTTGTTTTATAAAACCGATGGAAATCAGTAGATGTGAAGGATCACAGATCCACTCCTGGACTCCCTGCAGTTTGCCTACAGAGCCGACAGGTCTGTAGATGAAGTGAGCATGGCCTCCCACTCTATCATCCAGCCCCTGGTCTCCCCAGGAACTGTGCCAGGATCCTCTTTGTGGACTTCAGCTCTGCCTTAAACTCCATTGTAAGTTGGGGAAAACACATCTCTGACTCCCAGACCATCAGCACAGGATCCCCTCAAGGCTGCGTTCCTTCCCCTCTGTTCTTCACCCCGTACACCAACAGCTGATTATCCAATCATCAGTCTGTGGAGCGTAACATCTAAAAGTCTTTTTCCAATATCAGTATTAACCAGTTGTTCTTCCAGAACAACGGCCTTTTAGGATCTACTGAAGTGTGAAAGTGATTTATTGTAGACATGATAAGTAGTGAACGGCATGAGGTGTTGTTTCCTCCTTCCCGCTAGTGATTGCCATCCAACTGTCTCATATAATGCACAGTGATGTGTTCTAAAGCATCTTCAGCGACGGATCTAAGAGTTTAATACTAACTGCATCAAGAGATTTAAGTGTAGAGGCAGGAGAGTTCATATATCTGTTTATTTTTTTGCAAATTGAAGATGTTGAGGCGGCTGGTAAAGACCCCAGAGTTCTATAGGAGGTCCACCTCTTCATCTTGTTTGGCCAAGTTCCAAACCAACACCAAATAAGAGTTTCCTTTTTTGGTGATCCGTGAAAATAAATCCCAAAGCGATGTTGCCGTGTCTGCGCTGTCCTTAGCAGATAAAGTTGACCTTTAAGTTTCACCCCTCCCATCCTGCCTCTCCTCCACATACTCTTGTCAGAGCACAACGAAGCTTTCACTAACTTGTTCTGTCAGTGTGGCAAGACAAGTGGTTGATTGAAGCATCCCTGATCCTTTCACCTTAGCCAAAGCTGTCAGTTTCACCTCAGTCAGCTGTCAGGGCATTTCTCTTTCGTTTTTTTATCAAATGTATTTCTTTTTTATTTTCTAAACACGATACTGCACAGTATGTGATGCTTCAGTTTTTACCAAACAACCTTTGACCATGGTAGTGCAAGGCAGAATTACTGTAATGAATCTGTTTCTAGCTGGTATTTTGGACCGATACTGAACTCCACTGAAAGCTAGCAGTGACAGAGCTACACTATCATGATCTGTTGAACGTGTGCAGTGGGAACACTCATCCCCCACTGCTCCCCAAGCAGAGGGGGATCCTTGAGGTATTAATAACAGTATACAAAATGAAAAAATACAAGCTGGATTAACATCAGTTGTTAAAATAAAACAGACTTTACTCTATAAAGCTGAATATTTGCACAATATAATCCCATAAAGTTTATCTCTCTCACCCACCAACGCCGTGCTAGCAGGCGAAGCTAAAGTTAGCTCATTTTTGTCGCATAGATGTTTTACTTATCTTAGCTATTGTTTAACAGGCGCAGTGATTAACTGTTGCTGTTTTTTATCTGTGCAATAAGATCATATGTTCAGCTTGAATTGTGATTACTTACCTGCTGCTTCTGCTGCGCCATCGTCGCTCAAATGCGATTTGGTTATGAACTTCAATGTGGATCTTGTGAGACACATCATAACTGGAGGCTCACGTTGTGCCCCTCCTGCCGCACTCCCTGAGCTATAGGCCACAGCGGAACTTTATCACTAGTGACCCTGACCTTACCTCAACTCACGTTTTCTTTGTTGTTGACACTGCGTTTCATCTGCTTGATTACTGGATGGTCATTTCCACCTGCTGAAGTTAATGGGTTCTTTGTTAATGTACATATTTCATCTGACTCCGCCTTCATTTCAGGTGAGGTTTCAGGTCTCAATGCACATTAATTGTTGTTTTTTTTTGTCCAAACATCAGGGGATGTGTTATTTCTTATTTGAGCATTGTTAGTGTGTGTTAGGATTTATATTTCTTTAAACACCAACATCATTTCTCCATACTAACTGCTTGCTTTCACATCATTTGTCTCATACTAAAACCTTTCGAGCACACACGCAGACTTACTGTACAATATCTTCCCTTCCATGCACTTGTGCTAACATGTGCACATTCTATTAGGAGCACACATTGACCCAGACATATTAACTCATTTATTCTGTGCAACATTCACACGGCAGCACCCCATTGCTAGGATAAGAGGAATAAGCCCAGCTTCTCTTCTTTAAACTACTCCAGCACTCTAGATGCCTGCGTGGCCTGCATTCCCAGACATGTATAACTCTTAGACGCTGCAGCCTAAGCACATAGCATAGCATTTTACTGGCCTGTTGTGTTATTGTGACAAAGATCAAAGGTTGAACTTGAGAAGTCTTCTGCAGAGAAAGCCCTGCCATAGGTGGTATTACGTTCATGTTGAGTTTTTCCAATGGCATGTTTTACAGTGAACAGTCACATCCTGCGTGACTAAAACAATAAGTGGCTTTTACGAGCAATAAAAAGACACTTACAACTGATAAGACATCTCTCCTATTTTAATGAAGGGCTCCGCCAACTTCTTGCTCTCTTGCTGTTGCCCTTATTAAAGAGGGCTTCGAACATGTTTTAGTTCTAAGGCCTCTGAGCATGTAAAATGCTTGGTAAAGAGGATTTTGGGGGAATTTTGAAGAGCTCATGGAAATCATCAAGAAGAGGAGATGATGGATGCTCCAGGCACACTAAAGATGCTGTACAAATGGCTTTATCCGCTGAAGGAAGGCTATATAATAAAGTATCACCACTTGTCCTGTCCTTGTCAGCAGTGAAGGGCCGCCTTTAGAAATCCTCTTAGTTGGCATTCTTCCTTCTTTCTTTGCTGTTGCAATTAAAACCCTTTATTCTCCTTCATCCAACCAAAATGTTCTCACTACTCACAATTATTTTAAGTGAGTGCTGATACTACACAATGCTTACTATATAAAAAATATGCTTTTTGAATTTTTTTAATCTTTTTTATTCAACAAAAGTTGGACAAGAACTTACCCGAATTGTATTTTAACTTTCTAAATCAGGCTTGTTTCAGTCAGAAGAGTTGGCCTGCAAATCTGACCAGGTATTTAGTTCCAGCTGTCTTCTAAATACCTGCAATTCAGTCTGTATTTCAGATGTGTATTCTCAAGAACACATTATGTTGTCAATTCAAAGTTCAAGCAGTTTGGTGATCAAATAAAAAGGTAAAATTGAAATAAGGGTCTAGTGAATAGTAAATAGTCACACTGAAGAACCAAGTCAAAACTCCCATTGGATTGACACAAAAAGCCCAAGTGCTCAATAAATGTCCAAGTCATCAAACCCCCTCTAGATCAAGACCAATGTTTGTCAAACGTTCCCTAAGACAAGTCGAAACAACTCTGAAACCCAGACAAGAAATAAAGTCTTGTCTCCAGAGATGTCCAGATTGGACTAGTGCTACAGTTTGATGCTCGCAGACCCTCATCATTGCTATTCTGACACTAAACCGTAAGGGTAACTTCAGCCCGAACAAACATAGCAGCTTAACTATTCTTCCTTTTAAATGAAGAATTCAAAGTCAAACTTAAGACCAAAAATATCCACATATAAGTAGGATACTGCGTGTGGCCTCGGTGTGAGCTGATCCATGAGCATATTGAAAAGTGTGTTAGTCCATCTGATGTCCTTGTGAGTTTGTAGAAACACAGACACGTCTAACTTCAAGACGGGCCACTCTGCTGTCAGCTCAGCCACATGTGACAGATGAGGTGCTCAGCAATCTCAGTGACAGGCACAAGATGTCCTGGATTGCCAGGGGCGGGCACAATGACACTGACGCCCACACACACACACACACACTGTAAAATGTAGCTCAAACAGATGCGCTCAGCTGCGAATCATGCCTAGTGGTCAAATATATGTTTTTCAGGATGAACAGGTAGCTGTAGAGGACAAGGGCAAAGCAACGAGTGATCCCTGACATTTTAACTAATCCCTTCAAGCTTGTGGTTTCTTGCACATTTGTGAGATTTGCTAGCAGCCAGAATTGGCTTTTTCACATATGCAACCTGTCAAGTTAGATTGGACGTTGACATGGTACAGACCAGGGACGTGATGGCCCGCACACTGGAACGCTCTGTGATTGGATTTAGATGACACAGCCGGCTCAAGGCTATTGGCCTTTCTGCCGGAGCAGCGGGTTTAGAAGTGGATTCTTTAACTGCCCTGGTGTCTCATACTGTATGCTGGCAAACATCTCACCATGAAGCCAGCAGCATTTGTAATTCTATATGATTCGTCTGCTTGTACTACTGTTGTATAATCACAGATGTAATGTGTGATTTTGAGTCTTCCCTCTACTCTCTCCGACCTACATTATACAACTCTAACACTTGTTCAATGTCACTTCAATGTTTTCCTCAGTGGCAGGTGTGTTTGAATGCATCATAGGTGCAGTGTGATTAGTCATAATCCAACTTCAGGATGACATTTATGATTTCCTGTGTCTGTGCTTGTTTGTTTATGTACACAAGCCCAGACAGGCCACAGTGGCATTGCGTGATGCAGGCTGTACCTGCCATGGCCCTGTGTTTGGTGGCTCTGGGCGAACACATGGTACCTGTCAAAAGCAGTTAGAGCCCCGTTCAGCAGCCTGCCCTTCATGGCAACCCGTCTGACGCCAGATGAACTTTTCACTTGTCAATTTGGAAAGGTTAGCGCTAAAATCAGCAGCGACAGATGCAAATGGATGGATGCTTTCCTGGCATTTTTGTTCAGGGGTGCTTCACGTCGCATGGACCACCTTGTCTGCCCCCTCATACCTCCAGTCTACTTTGTCAGGGCCTGTCTTTTGCCCCTTAGATTTTCTCTACTCTAGATCCACATCATACTTTGTTTCCCCGTGCCAATCCCAGATTAATTCATCAGAAATGCATGAAACCCTGAAAGTTTGCAAATGGCATCACGTTTCTAACAAAATTGGTTTGAAAAATACAGGTAAATGTAGGAGTCTTTGAGAGCTGTATTCTTCTTCATTCTCCACTACCACCACTCTGCTGTTTGTTTTGATAAGTATGTCATATGCAAATGAATGGAAGAGGAAAGTATCTCTTTTGGAATGCAACAACTTACATTATAGTATTTGGTGACACATCGTACTTAAACCCCAGGTTTGTATTTGTTTTGTTGTATTTATTATTTTTTCAGATTATATTTTAACATTAGGACATTAATTGATGACTGTCATCAATCTGTTGTTCTCACCCTGCAAACTCTTCAGTACCATAACTCTTAAACCTGATTGGCTGTCATTTAGTATATTCACAGTATTTAGGATTATTTATAAGTCACATGACTAATGGATGGATTTAAGAAAAAACTAATCGGACACTACTATGACGCGTAAAGTCTTTTGTGGCGAATACTTGAAAAGGGTGGTGCAAATACTGTGTCATATCACATTTAATCAGTGTTGATTATGTAATCCTGTGGGTACAGGTGGAACTGAAGATGAAGTACAATGACCAACACTGCAAGGATAGAGGTCTTCTCTCAGGCCATCGTTGGTATGAGATCCAGGCCTACCGAGCTCTGAACCAGGCCCTCGGGAGGTAAATCTGTCTCCTGCATCTGGACGTTCATTCAAGTCCAACCCTTCTTTTCTGCCTTTTTCGTACTTAAACCTTCAATTTCATCATTTTCAGGTGTATTCGCCACAAGAATGACTGGGGTGCCCTAATCCTCGTGGATGACCGTTATAGGAGTAATCCTAATAAGTACATCACAGGTAGGCAATGCCTCTGTACGGAGTGAATGATGCTGTCTTCCTTTGTTAAATTGCACAT
Source organism: Macroramphosus scolopax (assembly GCA_901007825.1). Lineage (NCBI taxonomy): Eukaryota > Metazoa > Chordata > Actinopteri > Syngnathiformes > Centriscidae > Macroramphosus > Macroramphosus scolopax. The sequence continues at coordinate 13,096 of CAAKHC010002327.1, forward strand.
CCCTCAACTTGAACGCTAGATGGCAATAGTTATCCATTATGACCATTTAGTTTTTTCATGTGATTGTTGGATATTTCAGGTCTGTCCAAATGGGTTCGCCAGCTCGTACAGCATCATGATACCTTCAGCAGTGCCATGCAATCTCTGGTAGCATTCTCTGAGGCGCAGCAGAAGTGGTCCCCTGCAGAGAGGCATACCTCCTTCGCAAGCAGTCATTTGCCTATAACTAAAGAGGAACAGGGTCCCAAGGCCTCAGATCCACAGACACCCCAGTCAAGTGTCAAACGTCCTGAATCCCACCAGGCCAGAAGTCCCCTGAATTTATCTCGTACACAGTTGAAAGCTGAACGAAAAGAAAATACAGGTGAGCCAAATAAAATGTTAATGGAGAAATAAATTATTAGATTTTGCTTCGCTGAAACTGGTCTGTACCCTCGTTGTTAGAGCCACAGTCGGGTCAGTGACTGAAGCGCCTCAGACTGATCCACTCAACACTTATCCAGACAATAAACGCTCTCGTTCATCCTCTGCTGTGTGGCTACTCCCCCTCTTACACACCCTAACCCAAGAGGAATGGAACTATACCATGATAGTAATGAGACGTAAATAACATTGTTAGTTTTGTGTTGCCAGCTGCTTTATGTCGCCAGTTTATGAGCGCATAAGTGAAGCTTGTCCTATTTCTGACATTCAGTCAGGTTGTCTGGATTTGTGCAATCTGAGCTTAGACGACCTTCTGTATCTGTTAAGTGTGAGCTTTAAGTCTAAAATAAAGAACACTGATTCCGGGCAAACAGAAGTTTTCAGTGTGAGAGGAAAATCTGAGGGCGACAACGGATTTAACACATTTATACTCTGGGTCCCTCAGTCTTTGATCCGTTACATTACGCTCAAACAACTAGGCAAAGCAATGTTTGAGTTTATAGCAGCAGCTCCCACTTGGTTACCTGGATTTAGAGGAGGAGCACCGCACAATTCAATGTCATCCTGTCAACGTACTGCTGCTATTAAAGTTTTAAGGTTGTGACGTATACTGTGTATATATAAAGCAACAGGATCACACCACTACTGTGGGCTGCTAAATGCTCAGCTGCGGTCTTTAAGGCCCATTTGGACTCATTTTAAGCTTTGTGATGACTTTCAGACCGAGATGGTCCTGACAGTCCCGTCAGTATTTAGCTGCAGTATTGCTGGGCAATAATAATCAGTCAGTTTTTATTAAATAGGACATAGTACAAGTTTCTCCTTTCCATGTGTATCACTAGAACAGTTGATTTGTGTCTAATGTTGACCAAATGTGGTCTCTCTGCACTGTGGTGCATTCATGTTCTCATGTTTTATTAAATTGTCTTTGCAGAGATCTTAAGATGAATCACATTTTATTTAGCAGTTGGGAATATCCTGACCACAATCTTTCTATTTGAAGAAACATTCACTGTAATTCCTGGTCTGGGTATGAAGTCCCTGTTATCCTAAACTAGATAAAGCTTTAATAACATACTATCTAGGCTCTAATAAAATTAGTTTTCTTGCCTTTTTTCTTAAAAAATATGAATTTAAAAGAGCACATGTTTATGAACGGAAACATGACAAAGTATGTCATGTTTTACAAGGATGTTTAAAGCATGACATCACAGGAGAACATGTCGAGGCTCCGTGTTTGCTCCGTGCCCTGACGACCACCTATTGTCTTCGGGGTCACAGGAAGGTTGAGCTGTTTGCCCAGCTGAATTCAGTGTGGTGGATTGGGTTGGTAGCAGAGCAGTAGCAGACACCCCCCATAACCGACCCACAGTTGGGGATCAGTTGAGTGGCTTGCCTCATTACTGTAAGGTCTTTTGCGTGCCTGAGTGGCGCTGGAGCGAGCTGATGAGCAGATGTTGGACTGTTGCTTTTAATTAAATCCCCTTGACCTTTGTTTGTGTTATATTGAGCGTGAGCCCACATTTATATCCTTCTTCCTAAGATTGCCTTGGTAGCCATGGTACTCTGCTCTGCAGTCTCATCTAGTGGTGCAATTTGAAGGCTTTACTGGGAATCTTTACATGTTTATTATGCTATCTTTGTCAGGGTTTAGTTACATGCTAGTATTAAGTTACTAAATATTCCCTGTAAACTGATTTTGTAAGACAAAATACTCAATGTGTTTGTCTTGATGCAGATTGGCAGAAGACGCTGCACAGACCCCCACGAAGCCCAGCTCAAAGTCTGTACTCCATTTTCACCTCCAGCCCCATAACAAACAGCTTGAAGAAGCCAATCTTTAAACCAAAAACACCCAACAATTCCAGCAAGCACTTGAAAACACCTAGTTTTGCCAAGAAAACTGAGAAATATCTGATCCCTTTTCCACAAAAAAAGACTGAGGACTCTGGTCTTGAATGGGCATTTGGAGAGGGGTCCACTGACAACAAAGCGGAATCAGTCCAACTTGCTCCAGAGCCTCCCATAGTAACAACACCTTCCAGCTGTGAAAGTGAACTGACCCCGGCCGTCAATCCTAAGGAAGCGGAAGATGAAGAGGATGAGGACCAGACTATCTTCTACACCCCTGAAGGATTCAATGGTGAAGAAGAGACAAGCAGCACACTGAAAGAGACAAAGACAGAGTCGCCGTCCAGGATGACTTTAGGAGCAGAGAGCCCAGTCCTGCTGTCACAGGAACTTTTTAGCCCTGAGCCGGCCCAAGGGCAAGCCTCTGCCAGTGATGGGCAGAGTGTTGCTTCAGTCGGTGAGGAAGAAGCAGAGCTGCCCCTAGGACAGAGAGAAGAAAGGAGAGGACAGACACAATGTGGGGAGGAAGAGCAGGTGGGAAACCAGAGCAGACAGACAGGTAGAGGGCTCCACAGGCTGTCCCGGTCCAGACAGAAAGCTTCCTCACCTCCATCAGGTAACTAACAACCTCGGAACATGAAACATTGCTAACAAAGCAGAATTTCTTACATGCAGATGAAATGCAAATAAAGTGGAATATGTTGTCCCACCAGAGATGTACAGTGAAACCTGACTGCTGTTTCCAATTCATACCATTGTTTCAGAATTTCCAAATGTTTCCCAACATGTTTTTGTTGTTTGACATCTCATCCTTTACAAGTAACCAATTATGTTCAGACTGCCTGAGGCGACAAGCCTCCACACTACCACCGACACACAGCAAGCGATGAGCCCTCATCTCCAGTCAGCTCTGTCTCATATCATGTGACAGTACATCTTATTAAGGTCATGAGGGCCTTTACCCACTTTATAAAACACGCATGTAACCAACATTGTTCAAATTGCAGTGCTGATTGAGTGCATTTTACAAATCATTAAAAATACAAAAGCATGAACTCGTTAGTTTTCTTGAGAAGTGTATCATCATTTAGCTCTGGTTAAAGGATGAGTTCATAGATCTTAGGTGAGGAATACTGATCGTTCAGACAGATCCGACTTCACCAAATTATTCTTTTTTTTTCCAATTATATAAGGAATCAGTGCCTGGATGCACATTTGCCTGACGTTTAGTATTAGCATGCATTCATTCTGTTTCTTCACAATAAAGTGAAATGTTTTGCACTTCATCAATGTTTTTTTTTCTCATTTCTTTCCTAAGATGAGTTTTTTCTTTGGTGCCTTTGTCTCCGTTTCCAGTTTTTAGAGGGACTATTTATAAAAATTCCAGTTTCAATACCACATTGTAAAGACAAAAGTATAAAGGTCTTTCTTTTTAGATGTTTAAATTTCAAAAGCAGCAACATAATCTACTAAGTTAAAGTACTCATTGTAATAAATCACCTATCTTTTATTTTAAGACAAGAAGCCGACATTCTACTTACACAATTGCATGACACATTCAAATAACATACTGTAAATAATATGAATGTATATACACAATATCTTTACATGAAGACACCTTACAACATGTAACAATATCAAGTGATAAGACATTTATGTTTTATAGTATAGTACCCACATTTCCTTGTCCTTTTGATGTTATTTCACCTCTTGGTACGTCAGCAGCAGTTAGATCGTTTGTATTTTATTTGTTAAGGAAAGAAGTGCCTGTTTGTGACCTATATGTGGTGAAGATGTTTCGTCTACTCAGGAGTGCAAAGGCCATGCTTGATTATTGAATCTGAGGAGACGAGTTCATTAATCAAGCCGATGCTAAATGCAGAATCATCAAACGGACAAAATTGAAGGGAGGCAGAAAAATGACATTAAATGTGATTCCTCTGATGTGATTTGTCTCATTACAGCAGAAACCTCACCAATGTGTGATTTGCACAGACGAGCAGAGTAGACAATTGTTCCATTAAAGCCTTCTTTGCTCATCAACTGCCTCGCCAAGACCCTTGTATATGTAATCGTGCATGACCACTCGTTAACATCATCAAAACGTAGAGAGTGGAGAGGCCAGAAAATGTGTGTTAAAAGCACTTAATAGGGAGCCCACGTTACTGAAAGATTCCATAATAGCTGTGAATGACTGTGTTTTTCCCATTAGCCTAATTCAGCCTCTTCTCCAACCCATAGTCATTAAAGCTACACAAGGACAGCATTTTTATTTATAAAATACTCCAGACTGAGTCCAACCACTCACTTGAAGAGACAAAGCATCTATACTCCAAATATCACGTGAAATCCTGGACGTTTGTTTGTTGTGACATTCTGTAGTACATGAATCCTTTGGTGGTCAGACAGTAACTAGTCCAAAGTTCAGAGTGACTCGCAAACTTTCTCCCCTTTCACAACAGGACCGGGTGTAAGATGGATGAGGAGATACAGAGATGATGTTAACAGCAGTTTACACAACATTCTCATCTCCAATCCATTAGCAGCTCCTCTGCAGATCTTCATCATCTCTTGAGCTTCATCTTTACATAAAGCTGCCTAGTTGTCAACACATTTTATATTTTAATTGATGCCTAAAGTACTTCTGCTAAATTTGAGTTTTACTGTTCATTATTCCCCAAATATATTGTCCAACTGGCTTTACGTGTTCATATTTAATCCCTACTGGGATCAACACAGCACCTTGGGTGTTTGCTCTGAAGTGGAGTTCAGAACCTTCAAACAATTACTTTCCCTGTTTTTCAAACTTTACCAAACAAGTAACACATTTTTTACTTGACAGGTGGAGGCTATGAAGTGAAGAGTTTAGGGAGGGACAGTCTTCAGCTGACTGAGATGAGGGACAGCCAAGAGATGACAGGCAGGATAAAGGTGACAACCATGGACTGGAAGAGCAGACCGTCCAGAGTCAGACCCATCAGAACCAACACGTCAAAGACAGAGGTTCAACAATATTCATGTCATTATCCAGAGGTTCAGAGAGACAGCTGGATAACCCGCCAAGACACAAAACAAGTATTTAAATCAAACGTTGACCGCAGAGAGACAGTGAAGTCAGTGAATCTCTGTGTGGGTGTGAGGGAACAAACGCACCGTTCAAAGGTGCCCACCACCCCTGTTATTTCTACAAGGGCTGAGTTTGACATTGTGACTCCCAAACAAGAGGACCTTGGGGATCTACAAGAGTCTGGAACAGCATGTGGTTCACCGGTGGATGCTCCTGCAAGTCAGCACAAAAAACCAAAAGGTACATTCCTCAGAATATATACATATACTGTACATGGCAGTGTAAACACCATGGGGGAGCTTCCTCTGTTTACATTCAATGTTACCCACCTAAATGAGTTCTGTATCCCTGTGGTCCAACAAGGGCACCTTACAATTAACGTTGGGTTTCAATGTACGGGTGTGGTAGTACCACTGAAACCTTGCACTGTCGTCAACATGACGATGTTCGTCGTCCACATGCAGCTACTGATTGTTGGTGTCTTGTCCCGCTTTAGTTAACGCCCCAGTCCCTATGGTTAGATCTTCATACGGGGGACTTCAACAGATGTCCTGTTCATGATATAGCCATCTGGCACAGCCAAAGCTCCTTCAAGCTACAGTGACTCACTATCGGCTGTAGTTTACAACATGTGGAACCGTAGCATGTTAGTGTGGCGCAGCTCAGGGGGGGAGCGGTTGTAATCGGTCACGGGTACGGCAGCACTGCGACCCTCTATGAGTGCTGTCAATGTAGAAAGACATTATATGAATGCCCTTTTACTGTAAATGGATTTAAAAATGTCTTTTCAACCTCTCCTTAAAAGTACAGAGATCTTGCAAGCTGAAACGCAGATTTAACAGGACCTCTGCCTGTCTTAAGGTAAGTATCCAGTACCACTGCTGAAGTAGATGAGCAGGTTTTCAAATCACAGAAAACTCATCATTATATTAGTTAACAGACTTCAAGCACAAAACCTATTGACATAGACCTACTTGCAATTTATTAGGTACACCTGAATAAAACGGATGCAGTATAATAATCATGCAGATTATAACGTTAAATTTATATTAAGCTTTTAGAGACTGTAAAACAGAGATGTGTTCCTAATACTTTTTCAGTCATAATCCATATGAATGGATAGCAAACATTTGAGGAACACCTCCCAGTATAACCTCGTGCAACCAGAGCCTCCGCCTTCCTCAAACAGTTTCAGTAACAACTGAACATTATAATCCTTGTGATTTATTGCAGGGCTGTTGTATTATATATTATTCGTTTTATCTAGGTGTACCTAATAAATTGGCACGTGAATGTGGACGTTGCGTGTACAACTGTAGTAACATGTTTTCAGAAGTAGAGAAACAGCTGACAGTAACACATCCTGTTGGAAGAGCGGTCATTTTAAACGCTATAGAGGCAAAGCTGCGTCTCAGCATGGCCGTTGAAACAACACTAAACCCTCCAATGGGGAGCAATAACATGGAAACAAGGCTATTAAAATAAGCATCTATCCGTCAGTGCATTTGGAAACCAATTATATTATTTGACAGCAGTATCTCTGTTTAGAATTGAATGTTTTTAGTAGCAGCTGTGAAGAAACTCGTTCGGATGCAACAATAAAGAGCCTGTGAAATCCATTTTGTTCTCTTCTCAGAGAGTCAGAGATCAGACGCCATGCACACTGGGACTCCACTGTTCTATTTGTGGAAAGGATCTACTTCCTGTGGCACATGGTAGTTTCTGAGAAATCCCTGTCCGATAATTAGATGCAAGGCGTTACACAGAGAACAAGTGCTTCAAATTGTGATGCATTTAATTCCGACCTTTTTTTGAAGGTGCATTGCAAACTGCTGTTTGTGAAGTTAAACGTCTCGAGTTTCTGAGAAAAGACAGATGTCATCCTGCAGCAAAGAGCCCCCTCTGCCAGTGTGCACCATCACTGTTGGACCACTCCGCTCTGCTGCTGGTAGTACGAAGTCTGACCTCACTGAGGGCCCTAAGAAAGACTCTGCAACCCTACTGTGATAATCATTATACTGGTGGGTTAACAGCAGCTGTACACTAATACTATATTAAAGAAATGATTGTGGCAAATGGAATACAAGAGGCCATTTAATAAATATTCAGTTCAACTCAGCCTTCACTTATCATAACTACTTTTATATCATAAGTTAAAGTATTGTTTGTTGAGGGAACGGCTGCCAAATAATGATCAAAGTTAATGCTCATAGAGAAATTGGAGCATTATCAGTGTCTGTTGTTTTAAACATCAACAGGAACATGTCAACCTCCCACTTTGATTGTTTTTCTGTTGTCTCATATGCTTTCCCATCACGATTTGTTTATGCAGCATATAATGCCATCTGGGACCCGGAGGATTCTTCTGTTACCAGATTTTTGCAGTGCAAAAGCTGTTTGTCTCAACGCCCTGTTGTACCTGCAGCTTTAATTGGAGCAGAGATCCAGTATCCCCGAGACATGACTCGAGACCAGGTAACCTTCATGGATGTCTGTATGCTCAGTGTGCACTTCATGAGACTTACAGACACTGATTTACATCCTGGATGTCTTTAGTTTCATGTGTCAAACACCGGACTGGGACCAACCCATGACAAACTTTAGAAAGTGAGGACATGTTAGTTTTTCCCTGGTATTTATGGATTGATTCTATATGTGAGTTACTTTCCTTCTTTCAGGTCCAGTTATGTTACAGCAGCTCTAAAAACAAAAATCTATGTGTTCATTGTGTTAGAAATAGATTGATTGTACAGGTGTGGTGTTGTTTCTGCTGGGCAAATATGCCTGACGCGCCTCCTACGGCGCCTTTGGGTCAGCTACAGGGTCATCAGCCGGGGACCACCGCTCATTGGAGTTTCGCTCTCTTTAACCCCGGAACGCCTCCTGGTGGCGGAGCGGTGGCAGGGACGTCTCCCTGCCACCCCCTGCAGCTGACCCATTTCATTGCCTTGACCCCCAGTTCTTATCCCTTCTCCTCAGCCACAGCCAGAAGCTTCCCTTCTCCGCTTCCTCGGCGAGGGCCTTGGTTTCCCTTCGGAGCTTCGCCCCGGTTGTTCCCACATCTCTAAGCAGCCTTGTTGTTGACGTGCTGACGTAACCCCGGCAGCCTACTTCCACAGGGTAGATGGTAGTGGACCAGCCTGCCTCTCTGCACTCAGCAGCCAGATCTTCGTACTTGGCTGCTTTGCGCTCATAGGCAGCTTGGATCCCCTCCTCCCAGGGTATGGTGAGCTCTATGAGCATGGCAGACTTGGTAGCAGCGGACCACAGCACGATGTCTGGTCGAAGTGACGTGGTGGTAATCTCGCGGGGGAACTGCAGCTGTTTTCCGATATCGGCCCTCATGCTCCAGTCCCTCGCCAGAGAGAGGACACTCCGGGGACCTCGCCGGATGGCGTCTCCACGGCCTCCCCCTGGCCTCACGAACCTGACAGGAAGCTGGCTGGTGGTAGGCCTATTGTTGGCCTCTTGCCTGCAGCTCTCCAGGACTTCGGCCAGTTTCGTCAGGACTTGATCGTGCC
>CAAKHC010002328.1:0-11933 GCA_901007825.1 Macroramphosus scolopax
ATGATGGTGATGATGATGATGATGATGATGATGATGATGATGATGATGATGATGATGATGATGATGATGATGATGATGATGATGATGATGATTATCAAATGTTTCAGGCTCATATAGCGTACCTCCCAAACAAGAAGGTGGTTGGTCTCAGCAAGCTTGCTAGGTAGGTTATTGAACACGCACACACACACACACACACACACACACACACACACACACACACACACACAGACACACACGCACGCATGCACACACACACACAGCTGTGTCATTCTCATCATGTGGTTCATGTTGTTTCAGAATCGTTGAGATCTACAGCCGGAGGCTTCAAGGTAAAACAATGCTGCCAATAACTCCCTCTGTTGTTCTCTGCTGTTGATTTATTGTTTGTGTTGTCGTGTCTGATGTTCTGGTTCCTCCACAGTTCAGGAGCGTCTAACCAAGCAGATCGCTTCAGCCATCTCGGAGGCTCTGGAGCCCGCCGGAGTGGCGGTGGTGATCGAGGCCGTGTGAGTATTCACACTGTCTCTTCTCACATGGATCCTGTACGACATGGAAATGCTTTTTGTGATAATTTAAACAATGTTGTTTGTGCGTTTCAGCCACATGTGCATGGTGATGAGAGGAGTGCAGAAGATGAACGCCAGTACTGTTACGAGTGTCATGCTTGGAAGTTTTCAAGATAATCCCATGAGCAGGAAGGAGTTCCTCGCCCTCACGATGAAGAAATGAAAACAGGCATTAAATTCTACGGTGTTACAAGATCTCAGAGTTGCAGTCTCATTGGTTCCTGTGTTCTCACCTGAGCTGATGTCTTCCTACGTACGTCTGTTGTGTTTGGCTCTGTGAGTGAATCCATGTTATGAAAATAAAGATGAAGCTGATTCTTATTTTTCATTCTCATTTTTTATACTGTGTGTCGCAAAATCATCAAATATAGTTTAGTCCTGATGCATCAATCTCACATCCGTGAGTCACATTCTGTTTATAATGTTGCGTTGCTGCATGTGTCCAAAGTCTCATATAACGGGGTAAACTCGCGTCTCAGGCTTCAGACGTGCTCCGTGTTTCTGGCGTGATCGAAAGGCCGCGCACACACATGCATTAATAGATGCACACTGAGTGGTGCTGTTCGCACCCTCTTCATCAGAAGTGACAACACCTGGCATGTACAGTTCTGCAGGGATGTTTACGTGCACTCATCACGGGCATGGAAGTAACAGGAATATTTGGCTTTCAATGACTTCTATACATCTATAAGAGAGCAGAAATCAATAATTAAATGCACAGGTTTCTATTTATTTAGGATTTCCTGCAATCATTCTGGAAGAAAAACAACTTGCATTAACCTTTATGTAAATATGTTTATTGTCAACATGAATGTTTATACTTCTATGATCTTACAGTTAGTGCAGACAAGGAAGGTGAAAAGGTTCACAGGTCAGTTAACCAGGACGGGACAGAGAAGCTAAAGGGCAACACACACCGGCCACGCTCGTCTGGAAGACTGGGACCTCCGCTGGGACCATGTAAATCATATTCATCACATTAGAAACAGTTTTTCTAAAATTTACTTGCGCCGTGCGACCGAGTGTAACTCTCACCAGACGCTCTCGTGAGGGCTGTCGGGCGAAGACACGAACCATCAATTTCATTCTCGTTCTGATGAGCCACAAAGATACGAGATGATTCCAAGATTACGAATAGTTGTATTTCACATTGATAAATTTAGTTGCTCATGAGATTAAAATGGTTTATGGACGTTCTCTGCTGCCATGTGGGGGTCAGGTCAGCTGATCCAGGGAACGACCATAAACTTGCTGTTCTACTGAGTGTCGTCAGGAGGAATCAGACATCTCAATGTCAAGGATTCCTTCATCGGATCCTTCCAAGTCAGATCCTCCAGAGGCTGCGGACGAGGCTCCTTCCAAACATCTGGAGAACAGCACGTTGATGACAGAGCAGCCTTGAAATACAGCTGCAACTCGGAAACCCCCTTTGACACACACGGTTTTCATTGTGTGTGTGTGTGTGTTGATTCATGTACTTCAGACGGAGTGTGTTGCCCTTTTCAGTAAAATATAATAGTGAAGTGCAAATAATACAAGTAATCTCAATTAGACATGCTCATATTAGTCAAGTAGATAATATAACCTTTCACAACTTTTATGGAAAAATAACATTCTCATATTAACAATACTTATAATGCAGGACGTATGACAAGACATAAATACATACATATATATATATTTAAGTAAATTCCAGTGGAGCTTTTCACAGCTCAGATCCAGTTACGGTTGCTGGTCTGTCTGCCTCAGTGAGCCACTTTGATCGGGTCACTCTGCAGGCCAGGGCTTGTGGGGGCTGCTCGGACTCCCCTGAAACACAACGTCACAGAGTACTTGTAGTATTCATGATTCACTATTAAGATCATAAATCTGTTTTAGGCTTTTCTGACAGAAAACACAGTCTGCAGGTGCTTCGTACCCCCTGTAGAGGGCAGCAGTGCACCTCCAGTGAGTGTCGTCCACACCCAGTCTGAAGCTCTCAGCTCTGCTGTGACGTTCATTTCTCCCACTTTAAATACAAGAGTCACTTCTCCCTGTGCAGTTATTCAGTGAGTGTGACCTCGTCTGACTTCAGCCCACAGCCGTGTCCCAGCAGATTTAAAGCTGGAGGCTTCAAAACTTGTGACACCCAAAGTTTCACCAACTTAATGCTGAAGTCTTGACTGTAAAATGTTCTTGTGTGTGTGTGTGTGTATCTGCACACATGATGAGGAAGATGGGCAGATGTACTCACCACAGCAGTCTGAGTTTTTGCATAGTTCATATGGGCGTAGAGCAGCACAGCTGTGTCATTGTGAGACGCCTCCAGTGCAATGGAAAGAGCATTGCTGCCATCCTGCAGACGGAGGGGAGGAGAGACAGAAAGGGATTAAGGACAGAAGTGACTGTGACCCTGAAAACTCAAGAGAACTGGAAGTAAGACATTCTGAGAACGATAAGATAACACGCAGCGGTTCCAGACGATGCTCTGTACTTTCTCCCATGATGTCTCTCTTGCCCATCAGTCAGGTCCTTCGTGGGATTGGCCAGTACACAAAACGTCTTGTATCCTCAGCAATCCTTTATCTTTACAGGTTTCCAGCCTCAGTTGGTGTTTTGATGATGAGGGCTGCTGTTGCTAATCAAAGCTGGATCGCACCGCTTTAGGTCGAACTGTGATAAACAGCATTGTGCTAATTCAACAACATGAGACAGAGGAAACCAAAGTAACTCCACTGTTGCTTCAGTCGTGGTTTATCATGCCGTTGTGTGTTTCAGGAAGACGAGGGGGGATTCCCACCCTCCCCTCCATCCGCTCACAGTCCAGCTGTGCTGCAGGGAAACACAATCCAGCAGCAGCCGACTCATTCTGGCTCACAGGCGAACACTGAAATATCTTTCTGTCTGTCTGGCCGTTCTTCAGGCATCCACACAAAAACACCGTAAAATCACTGCAGAACATGAAGGAAGAGCAGCGGAACGGATTCTCTTTAGGACAGCACTTCTTAAAATGAACAGTTGTTGTTGTCTCACGTGCCGAAATACGTGGAAGGAGAGTGCGAGCTCCTGCAGGGCTTTGTGTCTGAAACTGAGGAGCTGTGGCTTCTGACTTCACCCCCCTCGGGGTCTGCGAGAAACCCACTTGTTGTGTTGCCTGTAAACAACGGTGATTTAAGGAGACGACAGACAAAACTAATCTGATTGTGGTTCTCCAGCTTTCTGCATATCTTGCTTACTGAGAACAAACTGAAGTAGAGAACGAGAAAAAGAAAAAGAGGTGACGGGGAGAAAACTGCACAGAGCGATTTCCCATGAGGAGTTGTTTCCTGAGCAGAGTAAGTTGAAACGCAGCTGTGAACATACTAAATGTTTTCAGCAGTCAGGATCCAACCGTTGGTTTTATCTGCATTCAAAACAGCTTTAAAATAAAACACAGGAGCTCTGCTGGTTGGGCTGCGTTACTTCACGCAGGGCCGACGTCTGTCCGAGCCACTGAAACCCTCCTTCAATGAGTTATGAGCTAAATGTCTGCGATGTGAATGTCTTACGTTATCAATGATGGAGATGTCGCAGCCGGGCTGCTCCAGGAGCAGCTTGACGATCTCGGCTCGGCCGTGTTCGCTGGCACACATCAGCGCCGTGGATCCCTCGTCGTCCTGCACGTTGACGTCGGCGCCGCACTCCAGGAGAGCCCGCACCATCTCCTGACGGCCGTGACTGACGGCGAGCATCAACGCCGTCTGACCAGCCTGCAGACGGGAGCAAATTACAAATGTGATTGACTCCGAATGTCAATGCGTGTGTTTTTGTTCCCCTCGGCAACAATAACAGAAGCCCGGTTATTGGATTTATAGCCAGTGATGCTATTAATGAAGAGTCGTATGACTTGGCAGGTCAGAGAGGCTGTCAGGCGCTGAGTTCTCACACATACAGAACACAACCTGATTAAATCAACAAAGGAGAGAACGCAGATTCTCACGGAGGACTTGTGGGTCACATTAGGACCGCACGTTGTCCTAATCAAATCACGTAAACAAGGAGGTGATCACCTGACCGTCCTTTTCTTTTTACTGCCTTCTTTAAAAACAGCTGGAAGAATAACGGTTCATTCATTCTGATCTAAAATCGAACACACACACTATAATTCTCCTAGAAGACGTTAATAAGAAGTAAGATAATGACACGTCTAATTTAGAGATAAACGTGTCCTTAATCTGGAGACTTGATTCTATCTTTGTTTTAAAGTTAATCCTTCCTAACAGTTTAATTCTTCCAAATCAGACTTGATTAGCAGAGCGGTTGCTGAGGTCTCGATGGAGCCGAGCTCAGAATCACGAGCTCCCTTTTAAAAACACATGTTCACATGTGATCAGGCGACGCTGCTTGAATTCCACTTAAAGCTGTACCAACCTGTTATTAATGCGGAGCTCCACCACATCACGGTCGCAATGTTTTCGAACCAGATACAACACAAACACACGTGTTCACGTGTCCGCAGCGGCACGTTGTCCTCTACCAGACAACAAAGGCGACGTTTGTCTGACACGAGAGCACCGTGACCGTCGGTGGACAGATGATGGACTTGCCTGGCTGGCCTTGGCGTTGACGTTCCCCTTACTGAAGAGCTTCCTGACCACAGCCATGTCGTCCTCCTCCTTCACAGTAGAGAGAGCAGCCAGCATGATGGCTGTGTAGCCGGCCTTGTTCTGTTTATCCACAGAGCACAAATCTGTAAAGAACAGACATCTGATTACTACGTGTTTTAATACATCATGTGCATGTAGACTGTCATCATTGCTTCAGCCTGTAGGTCAGGACGTGGCCCCCGACCTGTGTCCAGCAGCAGCCCCACCACACCGAAGTTGGAGTGCGAGACGCTGTAGTGGAGAGCCGTGTTGCCGTTGCCGTCGGTCATGTTGACCACCTGCTCCAGCAGCATGGCGGACACCTCGGAGAACGCCATCAGGTAGTCGGACACCCGCGGCGGCTGAGCCACTTTGGCGCTGGAGATCCGGAACCACTCCAGCTGCACGGTGTGAGTGCTGGAGAGCTGCGGGTCAACACATCATGTAGTCTGATACACCGAACAAGAATCTCAAGCATGATACAACCACTATAAACTAGCAGATTACAGCTACTCAGCAGGATTTTCCTCATAATCTCTTCAGGTTGTAAATAATTTCACACACGTGTTTATTCAGTTTTCTGGCCCGGTGCGTCGACATTCCACTGGATGTAATGGAAAGTATTCTGGCATCTGCCGTTTAATCCGACAGTGATCCAGCTCCGAAGCCAAATCTTCGTCTAGACTTCTAGTTATATGAAGCGCCGCTTGTTGTTCAAACGCTCGGCGGTGCCAGAAATGATCCCTCCCCAGTAAAGAGCAGCCCCGGAGGGCTCATCAGCTTGAAGTCATTACTGTAAGACGAGACATCGCTGGGATGTGTCGGGTTTTTATTATTGTGGTGGTAGAATGGAAGAAGCATGCAGGGACGCACCACTTCCTTACTCTTCAGTGCTTTGATGTCATCGTTCAGGTGATTCTTCAGAATGAGGCAGGCTTCACGCATTTTAGAGCTCAGCTCAAACCTGGAAGATGTTAGTCAGTACAACAGATTTACATCAACATAAGACTGTACCGTCCTGAGCTCTGACGCCTCATCAATGATACAAACTTATTGGAATAAATACGACGTACTTCTCTCTCACGCCGTCGGATGAGTAGAATCCTGCTCTCAGAGTTTCCTCGTCCGTGTCGCTCTCGTCCAGGTTGACGTTTCGCTCCTCCTCTGATGTTTCTTCCTCCAGAGCCGCTTCATCCTCCTCCGTGCTGTCCAAGCATTCACCTTCCTCTCCGGAGGAACTGCCGTCTTCCTCCTCCTCTTCGTCGTCCTCCTCTTCTTCACTGGACGTGGATTCATACCTGGAGGACATCAAATATTTGATCAGGCTGATTATTTCTGGAGCAACTCCTTATAAATAAAAGTGTTTCCTGTCACCCACCCTCCATTTAGAATGCCAACAAACTGCAGGCTCTTCTTGCCGGTGGTTCGATTCTCGCCAGAGTTGTTGCCGTCTTTCCTCTTCATGATTGATTTCAGCATCCCTGAGTCCATTAAGACGGAGGACGGAGGAAGCAGTCGTTAGAGAAGAGAACACGTTCGGTTTACATGCTGTATGTTTGACCGCCTCATCTACCTGTCTTGATGATGCTGGGCGACGTCACGTCTCCCTCCTCTCCCTCCTCTCCCTCTTTCTTCTCGGCCAAACTGACCATTTCATCTGGCGACACCTTGTATTCCGCGATGGTCAACTGTCTCTTCTTTAGCACGGTGACTTTCCGGTCCTCGGACGGGGTCTCACATTGGCAGCCGACGCTGACGACTGCAACAGGAGCCGGTTCTTCCGGCTGCGGTTCGGCATCGGTTTGGGTGCCGTGCTCGGTCTGATCTGCTGACCAGCCCTCACCTACACATGCGTCACTCATCTCTGGACAGCACAAGACAGAAGCATCGCTTGACGCGGAGGACATTGTCTCCGTCTGGGCGTTCTCTGTGTCGGGTTTGGCAAGAACTCCCTTCTCAAACACCACTTTGGTTGTTCTCTCCTCCATCTGGGCTCTGAGAAGTCCCACGTCCTTGTCGGCCACACTGAGTCGGCCCTCGAGAGCCACGATGGACTCCTGCTGGAATTTAATGGTGTCCTGTAAGGTGTCCATCTCCCGCTGTGCCTCAGACGTCAGCCCGAGCAGCGACTCCATGACCCAAACCTCAGCATCCTCAGTCTCCACTCCGGCCTGTGTTCCTGCCTCACGAGACGTTTGGGTTTCTGTTCCTGTGCCTTTCTCACAAACGTTCACCGTGGTGCCTTCAGAAGCGTCTTTAACACCTCGGCTGTAGTAGAAAACAACAGAGTTCATCGGCACATCTTCTCCAACGGCCACGGATTTCTTTTCAACAACTTTCTCTGGGACCTTTAATGAAACTTTAGATGAAAGTTCTCTCTCCTCCTTCGCCTCAAATTTCTCAGTCAGCTTCTTCAGCTCCTTAGACTTTCCAGGTTTGTGACCAGGTGAGGTCGGTGAGGTTAATCGACTCTGTATGCTGGGGTTGGTTTGGAGGGTCTCTGTGGTTTGGGTGGAGGACTCTGTAGATTGTTTATGCTGCTCATGAGCCAGCTCCATGGCTTCTTTATTTTCCTGCAGGGCCAGCAGGAGCATGTCTTTCTCTGCGCGGAGCTTGGCCACCTCCTTCTCCAGCGCTGGAACCCCCTTGACTCGTTCCTCCATCTCTTTCAGCTGCTTCAAGGCCGTAGCCATCTGCTCTCGAACTGTCTGCAGCTGACTGGGCGGGACCGGAGACATCGTGCTGCCAACAGCTGGAGTGTTGCGTCCAGAGGTCTGAGGACTGGGTTTAGTCCAGGAACTCTGCAGCAGCTGAGTCGACGTAGAACTCAGGAGCGACTTAGGAGGATCTCCGAGCTGGAATCGTCCACCGTTCTGGTGCTGGTGGCTCTGCTCCTGCTGTAACCGCCGGCTGGTCTCC
Source organism: Macroramphosus scolopax (assembly GCA_901007825.1). Lineage (NCBI taxonomy): Eukaryota > Metazoa > Chordata > Actinopteri > Syngnathiformes > Centriscidae > Macroramphosus > Macroramphosus scolopax. Next base: position 8,093 of record CAAKHC010002328.1, read on the forward strand.
AGAAGAGTCCGCTCGACTCGGGGGTTGCGTAGCGGCGGCGGCGGGGGCACTTTGGCTCCGGCAGACAGGGGAGGAACAGTGAGAAGGGTGGCAGGGGACAGAGAGAGGCCGCTGGGTGCCGACCCGAGGCGGTTGCGTGGCGGCGGCGGCGGCGGAGCTCTTCCATCCTCACTCGCTGGGGAGGAAAGAGACTCTGTGGATGTCCAGCCGCTGGTCCGCCCCCCCACACCAGGATTCCTCTGGGAGACTTTGAACCCCCGTCCGGTGCGCCGGGAGTTGACAGGCGCCCGGCGAAGATTGTGCCCGCTCTCTATCTCCTCGACATATTTGAGGAAGTCCAGATCGAGCTGGAAGCCGTACGGTGTTTGGACGGAGTAGGACCCCGGCTGCTCAGCCTCCTCCTGACCGGAGTAGAGGAACGAAGAGCCGAGATCTGCAACAGAAACACACACGTGGCCGTGATGGTGGTAATCAGATTGACAGTTAATCTCATTTAAGACATATTACAGTCGTACAAAGCAGCATAGATCATATTTATTGCATTAGGAATAAGAGAAGACGTATAATTGAATTGAGTTTTATCACAATTAACCTGATACAGTCGACACATCAGACAGTTTCAATGTTTCCTTCAGAGGAGATGTTGAGATTCTTACCAGGCAGTTTGGGGTTAACTTGCACCGACTGAGTCATTTTCGAAGACTTGAATCTTTCAGCACGCAGAGCTTCAACATCAACACCTGGTAGAGAAAAACAGACAGCGACATGAGCGCAGTTGTCACGAGTGACAAGGAAGGAAAGCGGATGTCATCTCTGAAAACACTGCGCAGCAGTTTGGTACAAAGAAACAGCCGGAGGGTCAAACACAGGTGATCAGCTGACTTGTGTCCAATCGGAACATTTTACATCACCATCGGCCGTCCCGTCCACGTGTTTCTGTTCATAAGGGTCACACGCGTCTTTATAGGAGCTGTAAACTTACAGTCCTCCCTGTCAGAGAAGAGTTTCTGTTAAATGTATCTGTTGTTTACTTTATCCTGACGTCGTTCTGCAGCTCAGAGCGGGCGAGCGCTCGCTTGTCGAGCGTTTGACCTCCTCACGCGTTGTTTCCGGAGCGCACACAGGATGACTGGAGGAGACGATGACAAGCGCTAAGTGAAGGTCCGTGTGAGGATCAGTCGACAACAGACACATGACAGTGGTCGCATCCAGTGGAGGAGAAGCTCACCTCTCTCGGCCGCGCGGCGAATGATTCATGCAGCTGGGGATCAGCCTGGTTCCTCCACCCCGGCCCTGGGAAACAAAAGAAACGGATCAGGACCAACGTTACGTAAGTGGAGGACGCTCGGAGGAACCAGAGGATGAAGCGATACTAAATGAGGGGATATTTTTGGGAGATCATCTTTCCCTTTGAGTCCCTTTGAGCCACTTAGACTTAAGAATCTAATTAAGGAGTTTTCAAGCTGTTGAGGATCTGAGTGGTCTTTATTTATAACATGCAGACAGACAACAGCATCAATCATTGATCTCCTGGCTACACACAGAAATCATACAGAGATCAGAAGACGTTTCCATCCAGGATGCCGTCAGTCGTTATATTATTCTCCAGTGAGGAAGAAATGTACAGCCGACACGCCGTCTCTGAGATATGAACACTTACAGTCTAAGAAGCCGCAACGTCTCACACACTGAACCCACACACACATGCAGCCATTCATTTAGTTACCAACACACACACACACACACACACACACACACACAGATGTGTTTCCCCGCAGCCTCGGGCACATTCCTACCACACGCTGTTGCAACACGCCGGTCGACCTTCTATCCGACCGACTACTGATAACATATAAACACACACACACACACACACACACACACACACACACACCATCTGTCAGCTCCGACTGAGGATATCGTCAAAGAGAAAAGACCACAAACCCCAAACAGTCAGAACACTAATTATCACAGATGATATAATCCAAGATGCTACAGTGGACGATGGATTCATTCAGATATGTAGAACCAAACACGTCCTGACTGTCAACAGTGTGTCTGCACAGCGTCTCCTTATCAGCCGCGGCCGCTCTGCTTCTCCTCAGGACAGACGACAGTAAACACGACGCTCGCCGCCTCCACAGACGAGAACCGAGTTATTCAAAAGGATTTCAAAGGTGCGACCTCACCCAGAGTTTGATTCAAACCAGCGAGACGTAGTTCCAAACATCAACACTGCATCCGAGGACACCAGATGTGTGTGTGACTCTGTGTGACTGCAGGAAACCAGCTGGTCTCCAACAGTCTTGATGGGCCTTCAGTCTCTGAACGTTCGACGATTCCAACAGTTGACTCGGTTGTCGTCGTCTCCTGGTTGACAGACCGGCTGCACTCTGCACTTACTGTGTCTGAAGACACACAACTAACAATCCCGTCTACACACACACACACACACGCGTCTTCCCTCTAAACCATCTTCTTCCATTTCCTCCTTCTTCTAATTTTTCCTTCATCTTTATCAACACTCCTTCAATTTCTCTTTTCACAACCTCTCCTCTCCACTGTTTACCCTCCTCTGCTCACACACTCACACACACACACACACACACACACACACACACACACACACACACACACACACACACACACACAAACACACACACACACACTCCTACGTGCACATCATCTTAATTCAGTAAATATTGGACCGAGTTCTGTTGAGAACATAAACCTCATTGTGCGTTTGGCGTTTCCATGGCGACACACTGGATTAACATGACAATCAGGATGGAATATTAAAGCAACACAGCCATGACTTCACCCACCGAGCGTTATGTTGCTGGTAGTTTGTGGAGGTCGAGCGGCTGATCAATAGGACGCTCTGCAAACTGTAGGAATCGATGGGGGGGTGACGGGCGGTGGAAGAACCGACGGACGGTGTAGAAGAGTTTAATATTGATAGTTCTTCCCTTCAGGCAGCGTGGGAACATGTGACGGGTGTAGAGGTGTCATGGCGTCCCAGAGCTGAGTCATGATTAGGTCATTTGAAGGATTCAGTCCGTTTTCATGGAAGAGGAAATGTTGTGCTGGTTGGAGGTTGGGGGCCATGTTTGGGAAGAGTGACCTCATCGCCACCACCACCCGTTTCCCAAGAAGAGACCCAAACACACACTGACTGACGGGGTGGGGGGGGGGAGTCAACATCCTCCCTCACTGACAGCAACTTTTACTATCTGACTGCTTTACATGAGAAAACCTCCATTCAGACATGTGGACACACGGAGACACACGGAGGAAGGAGACGAACCCCAACACGGCCTCCAGCCTTTGATGATGGCCAGAACACACCAGGACTTTCACTGACTTCAATCAAAACACAAAACTACAGCAGCTTTCATTTGATTGTTGATTTTAATAACTAGAGAAACTAAATTATTCAGCTGATGTTTGAGTTTTTATATCAAACGACACAACGTTCATCTAAAAACAATTAAGATTATAAGTGCAGAATTAAAACAACTGAAATGGGAGCAGCTGTGTTTCCTTGACAACTGAGAAGACGATGAAGATCATGTGATACGACTGACAAGTGTCCGTCTCTCTGGTCCCGATGAATCCTGAACCACGAAGCTCCTCCCACGTTTCCCTCGGGGAGACGAGGAGCTGCTAACTCATCTTCAGTCTGAGGAGGTTTCTGTGCTTTCGAGGACACAAACACACTTCAGAGGGCCTCTGTGCTGCTGTCCACTTTACACACACACACACACACACACACACACACAGCCTCACACCCATCCATGCCCCTGTGGGAGACCTCCCATTGTTTCCCAGTAGGAACTGG
>CAAKHC010002329.1:13620-23787 GCA_901007825.1 Macroramphosus scolopax
AAGGGGAAGAGAGAAGAGAGAGAGAGAGAGAGAGAGAGAGAGAGAGAGAGAGAGAGAGATATGGAGTGTTCAACATTTTAAGAATCTAAAAATACCCTCAACACCACAAAGGACACCAGAGAGGAATGTTAGACGCTTGTGAGCCAATTCCGATCAAAGATTAACAGATGAGGACGTTTTAGATGATCCTGTTTTTAACACAAAACACATCAGTTCAAATCTTCCCTCTACTGCCGAGGAGACGTTTCCAACTGTGTCTCACACATTCACCCACACGCAGACATAGTGTGAGGCCGCATCGATACACTGCTGACTCACTCTGTCATCTCCTGGCTGTGAACATACGCTGCCTATTGCCATTGTTTATATACGCGTTAGTGACATTAAAAACAGGGTTTCTGTTGTCGTAACATTTTTGGATAATGGCACATCAATGTTTTTGAGGGCCGGTTGTTTGGCTGCCAGGGACGACAGGCCGCCTGTGCTGCCACCTCCATGTGTATACGCACATGTGTGTGGACCTCTAAGTCAATGCACTATAGTGTGAGTGTGTGGGGGGGCTGTGCAGCAGTGGGACGACTGTTCTCTCTCATTTCATCCCTCTGCCTCTCTGTGTTCTGCTAAACACCAGAAACGTTATTTGAAGGCCCTGCTCTGACCCTCTCCTGCTCCGAGGAAGAGACTCTACACGAGCCGGAGGCATGCACTCAGTGTTCTGTTGCAGTGGCACACTCCAGCAGTGACTGAGGAGAGCGATGTATTCCAAGGACACGCGACTCACCGCTCCAAACAATGCACGCCAAATTAGTGGCCGCCTGCGGACCAGCACAGTTTGATCATACAAGAGGCTCAGGAAGAGGCAGCTTACACGGGGCTCGGAAGACCTTGGAGGAGAAATACCACACTTACAACGTTTTTCCTACGTTTGTTTTGAGTGTGGGAAATAATGAATGAAGGATGTAGCAAGCTTTAGATGTATGTCCAGAATGTTTGTGGTGACATATGGTGGAAATGTAAATCAATTCCTCTGTAGAGTGACTCTACAGTTTGCAAAGAGAAGTGCGTCTGTATATGTTCTGGATCAGCTTTCTGCATGTCAAGGACCCCTGAACTGTACACAGAAATTACAATATACATTAAAAAATATACAATGTTGTATTACTTCAACATACACTGGCGGCGCTTCGCTAAAATAATTCCGTTGTTGCACCATGTTCATGGTGAATTGGTAATTTATCGCTTTTATTTTTTATCAGCAAGAAAGGAATGTTGCTGGTATCTGAAAAGGGAGGAAGTCAGTGTTTCAGGATACAAAGTACCCAATATATCATATGTTCTTCCCTTCGGCTTGACACAGCTGTAAATGCCCAGGATGCAACAGTGACGGAAGTTGTTCTCAGGAGCCAGAAATCTGCTGCTGCGTCTTTGTGAGGTTTTAACTGCGATCCCAAACCTTGAAATCTCAGTCGAGCCTACTTTTAGTCCCACGTTTATACAGACTCCGTGAGTCCATCTGGTCAAACCAGGAGACGTAACCAGAACCAGTGAGCTCCTACTAATTAAAGGAGAATGACGTTCTTCACTGGGCAGCACGGTGGCGTGACGTCAGCAGGCTGATAAGCAGCGTCTGCTGACCCCTCAGGAATCCGTGGATAAAACCTGCTTATCAGGGCTGATAGCAGCCTGTGTGTGTGTGCGCGTGCGTGTGTGTGTGTGCGTGTGCGTGTGTGTGTGTTCGAACTCAGGTATGAGTCAAGGGAACAAAGAGGAGCAAGCGTGTTAGAAATTCCCAACACCCCTTTGTCTGCTGTGTTTGCATGCTCTCGGTGTGTGTGAGGAACTGTCTATACATGTTCCTGCAGTATCTGAGGGCTGGCAGTAATAAAGTGTGTGTCGGTAAACCGACGTGAGAAAGATGTGGTTACAGTGTGTTAGTTCATCCGGTGCTTTGTTTGCATGCACGGTGCAGTGTGAGCTCACCATGCTGAAGAAACAGGTACAGAGATTGAGAAATGTGTTATCAGTTGTACCTTTGCTTCACCGCTGGTCTCAGTCCAATTTATTTCCACGAGGTCCTCCTACATCTCTCTCTCTTCCACAGCTGCCACCTCTGGATGACCCTCTCTCACTGCATGTTTGTCCAGCTAACTTCCAACCACTGGGAAAACGTATATACACACACCTGCAGAGACGAGCTGCGCGTCGCCCTGCGCTTTACAAATCCCACTGAAACAGAACAAATGGAGGGCCGGAGCAGGTCTGAGGGCCAAATAGCTACAAGATCAGCCCGATGCTGGAGGACAAGCTTCATGTACGACGAGGCCTGAAGAACACAAGCTGTGTTTTTCAGCGTTAATTATCCACGTGCAGACTAACATGATAAACGTCTATAGTGCAGCCGGCCCTTTCACATCAATATAAGACGTGTTTTGCTTTTAACGTTAATATAAAGCAAGAAAATCCCATCAGAGGCAGATTGAGGTGGTTGAGTGGAACAAAGCCTGGACTTACATTGGAAGATCCTTTTGCAGCAGTGGGTTTCGGCAATGAGCCGAAACGGGAACAGTCAGAAGTGTCTAATTTGACAGGTGATCATCATCATAACATTATAATAGCTGTATGTTGGAGTCAGGTTAGGTTTAAGCACAACAAACAGATGGTTGTTTGGGTTAGACTGTACTGCTTCGTCAGGGACGTGCATGTGCAGCTCGCAGCAACATGCTGTAATTCAATCCAGTAATACAACAAATTAACAAGGTCCAAACGTATCTACTCTGCATTGTCATGCTAATTAACATTTTGCATTTGTGTGGAACATGTGTGGCGAAACAGAAAAACAATGTTATATTTGGTTCATTTGGGCAGGAAGACCGACAAGATGAAGAGGAGAGAGGAGAGGCAGGCTTAGAATTGTGTCATAATACCGTTAATCACAGGACGATTATACGTATTCATGTGAGTGGATCACTTCAAGGGCCCTTTACGGGCTCGCAGATGAGTTTCCCATCCAATTAGAGCCGTTCTCAGTTTCTGAACCTCATGCTAATTGTCTGTTTATACCTGTTTGAGATTCACAATATTGTTTTGTTTGTTGTTCGTCCCGGTGAAGCCTCGTTCTGACTGAATAATGGTCAGTTCTTACCTAATGATCTTTCTCCTCGGCACTCAAAGCGTCTCACCATATCAATTTAAACCCCTCGCCCACTCCAGAGGAGAATATAGTGTCAGAAATATCTTTGGGTCCTCACTTCATTATAATTTCATTGTCAAACCTTTTGATTATTATTACTATTATTTTGTTATTGTCATGTTCTGTTGGATGATGGATGATAACACGCCGACCAATGATGATCTCTTCGGTCCCTGTGTGGACACACAGCTATAATCTGCACGGCAGACGACACTCATGCACCCCCCCGCAAAGAAACGTTCGTACGGGGAATGGGCGACACTGTATTAAACACATACCGAACATGAGCACAGACTCTGTTGTCTCACATATTTTCCTGAGAATTCTCTTGTCACCAATAATCCATGATCACATGTCGTATTTGCCTTTACGCTGTTCGATGAATAATAATCCCCCGACGTGATGACATCACAGCGTGCAGTCACAGTTCCGAAGCATTTCCTGACAGAGAACAAATGCTCAAATAAATATGTAATCAAGCAGACAAGACACTTCATGTGCTTGCTTGGTTGCACATGTTCCAACAGTAACACCAGCACACACGTACACAAACACAGAGGGGACAGAGGGGCAGGGACGCAGCAGCAAACACAGCATGGACAAACACTCGGACGCGACGGCAATAAAAATAGCTTTTGATCTTAAACCAGAAAAGTAGAGAGACTTGATGCTAAATATCTGCTGTGATTATCATAACTGAGAGGCGGATTGTTTTTCCAGACTGTCTTTGTTAAGTGTGTGTGTGTGTGTGTGTGTGTGTGTGTGTGTGTGTGTGAGTGTGTGTGTGTGTGTGTGTGTGTACATTCATCCTCACTGAGAGGGCACAGACCTCACATCCCCGCTGATCTTACTTTATGTGACAGAACCAGTCCATTTACCACCATTCCTCCCCTCATTTTAAGTCCTCCCTCCGTTTCTGCCGTCCCCGGTTGAACTCCGGCCAGCGGGCCAGGTCCAGTCCAAACCTCCACATCTGTCTTTCTGGTGCCGGCCGCTCGCTGTCCTCATCCGTCCAACCTCACAGTGTAAATCACCACTGCAGATCCAGTGCTGTGCAACGGTTTGAGGTACTTCTGAAAAATACTGGTGAGGATGCTTTCGAATATACAACTTAACTTCACAATTACTGACTTCTCCTGACCAGTTGAGTCCTGCCAGTCTGAGCTGATGGAACCGTGGGCAAGGACCAGGAGAAAACACCTATATTGATGTAGCAATCCCAAAGACAAAGAGAAAGCTTAAGAGGCCGGGGAAATACCAGGCACTGCTGGGAACTACATCGGATGTGGAAGGTGGTAATCTGAGCTCTAGAGACGAGCTCCAACAGATTCCTGGAACAACATCTGAGGTCCCTGAACAGATGAGATACTGCTCAAATCCCAAGGTCTCTGGTAGCGGACCTGAGCTTTAAGACGATGTAGGATAACCCCCCCTAAAAAGGCTGGGAGGGAGATTTATATGCAGTCAAAGGGTGCAGGTTGAAGTGACCAACACATCACAGCAAGAATCACACTATTGCAGTCTCTCTTATCAAAGATGACATCATCCAAATAATTTGACAGACAGCAGAAACTATTCCTGAAGGTCAGTGTAGAGGTCAAGCTTCCGCAGCCCTCCCTGTTCTGGACACATGCCAATAATTCTGCTGCGCAACTGGCTGGGACGCTTAGAGTTGGTGGACCAGTGACTTTTACTGATTCAAATACGTCGTCAGGAGTTAAAGAACTCTCTGGAAGCGAGTACTCAGGGCTTTGACACTGACAACCGTCCGAACTGTAAAGGAGTGTGGGGATATTGCAGGCAGAGTAATTCTTTTTTTAAAGGTTTTAGTGCATTCGTCTTGACAGCTGAGTTAAATTTACATGTCGCTTTTTTTTTCTTTGTCTCCAAAGAGCTTTGGAAAGTTTCCGCGTGCAGAACTGAGCCCCATCACACATTCAGCCCTTTATTGCAGCCATTTGTTACATCCTGGCAACTCGGACTGGAAGTAATGAAGACGTATAATTCTGAAACGGATATGCATGATACCTTATTTATCTCTCTTCTGTCGTAGTATAGAACTTTACAGATGATATATGAGGCACGATTGTGCAGCTCTGCTGTTTTCACCATCATGTTACATGATGAAGATATTTCATTAAGATGAAGAAAATAGTTTGATTCCTAAAAGTGAAGATATTCCTACACTATCCACTCATATCATCGCCAGGGCTTGAAATGGCTGTTGGTGCACTGTGTGATGATGATGATGTCCATCACAAAACAACAACAGGAAAAGAGGCGTTAAGAATTTAAAGTTGATGTTTTACTTTTCTAGATCCCTCAGGAACAAGTCAAACCTGCATTTGCACAATCATATTTTGTACATGCATTCATCTGACAAGTTTATTTCCGCACATGAATAGAAACACAATGAGAGACAGAGAAAGGAAGCAAGCGGAGGAGAGGCATAAGGAAGCCTGGTGCATTTAGTCATCGGCCTTATGGGCTTATAGCCCAGCAAGAGAGCCATTACTGGCCCATTGTACCAGTGTCACACTGGCTCACAGTGAGCAGGCGGACCCAGGAGCGCATGTAATTGTCCTTATTTATAAAGCCATAAACACAGCAGTGGACATCGGGAGAGGTGAGAAGAAAGACCTTTGAAAGTAATTTTGAATAGTTTCGGGATGTTTCATTCTCTAACAAGATGAAACGGACGGAGAACAGAAGGGAGAGCACAAATCATACAGAGAGAAAACCTCCATGGGTCGTCTGTGTTGCAGCAATTTACCAAGAAATTTGAATAAAAACAACTATTTTGTCACACTGGAAAACAGCATTAGCATGAATTTGGAGTCTGTCTTGGCCACCATAGCCCAACTCTGTATCTTCAGTTTCTAAATTCAATTCAATTGAGACATGCAGACTCAAGGTGGGCGGCCATCTGCCTCGACCGGTTGGGATGCTCCGGTGAGAAAAGATGCTTCTGTAATTTATCTGTGTGTGTTTTGTTGCAGGGCTAAGTTTGTTTACTCAAAGGTTTGTTGCAACATCAGCGAATGCTAAATGACAAAGGTTAAGAATAAATAGAAAACTCAAAGTCTGAAGAGTGATGCTAAAACGCTGGAGGAGAAGTGACAGTCGACCCTGGACGATGAACTGCTAATGCAGGGAAATGCACTGACAAGTGATCTGAATGACATGTTACATGTTAATGACAGTGGGAAATGATAATATTTGTGGTGGAAAACTCTGCTTGGTAGTTGTGATGAAGACGTAAATATTTCTTGTATGTGGCGGTTTCTCCAGTTAAAAGCTGTGTTTGGGATATGGGCCTGTAAGTAAACAAGGATTTGCCTTGAAAACATCTGGGACAGCTGTAAAGTCCCCAGCACTCCACTCCACCGCTTCCTTCCTGCCTCTCCCTGCTTTCCAGACTGTCTGTTTCTTATCGTCCTAACACCTTCCCATAGGAGCTGTGGGCTTGCAGCAACAGAGAGCAGGAGGGGGTGGGAGAGAGAAAGTAGATGGAAATGCAGATTAATGTACAGTAATGTCCCCCTGGGTCTCCACTATATAGTGTTTTTTTCCCCCCGTTAACAATCACACCAGCTTGTGCAAAGTGCCAATGGAAAGTTCTCATCATTATTCTACAGTACATGTTGAACTCGGTACTTCATGTTCCTGTTCATGCTTTTCCCACAGTGGGTTGACATGTTAGATAATAATACTCTTATTATAGTCTTTTAGACATAAAGGACGTTTTCTAATTCATATATAATGTAAATGTCTTTGTTTTATACAACTTTTGTTTTTCTCATATAGTTTGCACAACAATGATACAACATTTTCACATCCCATCATCAATGTGGGAAAATAACCGGCCGTCCCATCAATCTGCCAGAGGCCACCGATCAGCCACATCCAGAACTCACTCTTATTCCACAAGTTCACTCTTAAGAGCAGCGGCTGGCTCAGAGTGGTCTGCCATGATGTCATCGATATCCCACAATTCCCAGAGGCAGTTCTATACTAAGTTTGTGAGTTTCTCTCACTGCTGTTTCCAGGGTCACGTACAGTACGACCTTGTTCCTTTCTTTTGGGGCTTTGGCTTGACCACACTCCCTCGACATGGCTGTGTTGTTGTGAAAGCTTGAACATACGATATTCAGTGCTATTGAATGTTGTTGACAACAGAGTTGAAGACTCCAGCTACATCGCTGTACATGACACGGTCAGAGGGGACAATCCAGGACATCCAGAGCGAAGACATCTGCTGGTGCACACAAGTGAATGATTCCAGTGAATTTTGATGATGGCAGTTGTTGGATAAAGTTACTGAACACCATTCCTTAAAGGGCCAGTCAGTGTTTGTCTATGGGTGAAAGTTGTATTCCTCACTCTGACAGAGATGTTGGAGACCTTCAGGATCCTGAAGATGAACTGGAGAAGACAGTAGGGACCAGCAGGGTAGAGAGGACACATGACTACCACGTGAATAATTCTATTCTTGTTACCTCAGTTTAAGTATAAAGTGCTATATTTAGCATATTGCGTGACTGGCTGTTTTAGCACGTTAGCTTGGATCCGAACTAATTCACAAAGTAAATGAAGGTTTGTTTTTGCTCTGCCATTGGAACTCAATTATTCAGAAGTTGGGCCAGATTTGGGTGTTTTGGCACAAGATGCTCCAGTGCATTGCACCTCGGTCCATGCACAGCTCCAAGAGGAGGACGGAGCAGATTTATCAGCCACTGTAACACGTACTGAGGGTTTCATGGCTTCAACTGTCAATCATCCTCACTGGTTGAACATTCATTTAACAACTGCCAGCTTTGAGGCAGTACAGAACATGCACCACCTCAGCTTATGAATGTTTCTTGCAGAGCACAACATACAAAGCGATCACTTACAGTGATATTCTAAACTGCATCAGCATCTGTGTTGATTGGACCTGGACAGCAATCACCGAGCCGTCACAGTCACTCTCCATATCATGCATGTGTTCGATCCAACATACTTTTGTAAAGGTCGGCCATAAATCCCTTCTGGGACAAGGGTCAAATGTGTGTGTGTGCATTCATCTCTGAAAACGAAGAGACGTACAGCAGATCATCCTGCTTGTGTGAGTGTGGTCACTGTCTATTCTCCAGGGAGGAACACGTTACTGCCTCCTGCATAATGGGAAGGATTTAGAAGTCATTACAGGCGGTCAGTGATTTCCATCTCCTCAAAAGAGAAGCTCTTGGATCAATCAGAGCTCATTCACTATGTGTGCATGGATGTGAATGGCAATATGTCTTCTGGGTTCAATAACGTTCTGCCAGTATTTTGCAAACTGGTGATTCACCCGGCTCAGAGAACGTAGTATATAACTGTGTACTCAGTATAACACTGTGTACGCCCGTCCATCAATATTCATGCATGATGTATGTGCACGCCCTCATGCTTGCAGAGTTGCATTGCATATAGACTTGCATTCATTTCTGGGGATCAAGGGTCGTTTACGGGGGGAATTGTTTTCATCCCCCTCCGCTATGATTGCAAGATGTATAAGCTACACATTAAAGAATCAACTTCTGATTGTTGCTGCTTCACTCTGTTTAATCTCCTTTGCTTTCCTCTTTCAGCCTACCAGATTATATGCCGGCCCCCTTTTTCCCCACTCAGTTGCTAGATTGCCAGTGTTGCTACTACATGTAGTTCATGTTCCTGACAACCTGCCTGCACACATCTGTGTCTTTGGTCCACTGGGCTAAACCAGAAACTAGCAGAAACCAGCCTTCTCTTTTTGTCTTTCGAGGTGAAACCTTACATTTACTTCATGATTTGTTTATAATTATCCATATGACAAATAAACATATGTGCATTATCAATATGTCAATATGCATTTATCATTTCATGATTACTACATTTTTTCCTTTCTCTTTATATTCTTATCTGATTTGTTATCGCTGCTGTAACACTTTCGCTATGTGACTAATAGAGGATATATGTATACAGATGTATCATATATATATATATATATATATATATATATATATATATATATATATATATATATATATATATATATATATATATATATATATATAAAACATGTATGTATTTGTTTTGTATCTATTAAATGTATTATTTAATAAAAAAATATAACAATGTAATTATCACTTTTTAAAATTATTTATCATTTGCTAAAATAATCAGTGTCATGCATTATTTAATATAATTTTGCATAAATTACATTAATTTGCCGTCCGTCCCTGGAGCTCCTGGGTTACCATACAGTAGGTTTCTTCATTTGAATATTTTAAGAACATCAAAATGCATAACATTGTTCATACATAAATTATGAGTATATAATGTTCTTCCTGTTACACTGAAATAACAACGGCTATTCCAGAGCAATACCTGAGATGCATTCAATGATGCGAGGTAGCTGCAGATGAAAGGAAGGAGGGATAGTACAAATATATATATATAGTATATTAAATTTCATTTAGCTACCAACCTACTGTTTGCTCATGAGGTTGAAGTTTCTATTTGTATATTTGCAGACCTGAGATAAATGAAGTGTAATGTTTTTTCAGAAATTACTATCTCTGGGTGCATTTTGTGCAAAAGGGCAAAAACATGGATTAAAGCAGAAAGTGTGTGGGTTGTGTTGTTGTGTTACTGTTGACTGGAGTATCACTATATGCTCCCTCCGTCTGTCTTCCCATTGGAAAGCTCCCTCATGCAGGCAACTCTCATCCTATGCCAGCATTGATGTCATAAGTGGCCCCATTTCTCGGCATCTGATTGGCCCGTCCAGTATGACACTGCTCTCCCCTTTGTCGTACACTTAACTAATTCACGTCACTGTGGTAAGTGGTCTGATCTCTCTCCCTCTCTGTCTGGCTAGCCCTTTTAATCATTTCTTTTTCCTATTCAGTCATTTGTTTTCGCTGTGTTCCCCCCACCCCCACCCCCACCCCCACCCCCACCCCAACCCCGGC
>CAAKHC010002331.1:7238-30470 GCA_901007825.1 Macroramphosus scolopax
CCCCCCCCCCCCCCCCCTCCTTTTCAGTACTACACAAGCTATTACCAGAGGAGCCATTCCTGAAGTATTGACCTCTGCTCGTGCTTGGTTTATGAAATCCATATAAGTACATGCGAGAGGCATTTCCATCATTCTGGTGTTTTACTGTTGCATACAGTAATATGTTTCCAGGCAAAAGGATCCACTGTCATACAGTTAATCTTGTGTGCATCCTTATCCGCTTTATCAGTCTTCATCTCCTAAACACGTCTCAATGGTGAAATACTGTAGAAGACAAATACATACTGCTTGTTGTACATTCCCTCACAAGTAGTGTTGGTAGTGTGTAGCCGGTGCTTCGTAGTGGAACTATCTCATGTCTGTGATGCTGCGTGCAACAAATTATTATTTCATTTCTTTCTTTTGCTGAGAAAATGTAATTTTGTCAAACCCCAACAAATAAGCACGCAGTGATTGATTATAACATACACAGTCTGAGATGATCCCAGCAGGCTGGAAACGATAAGAGGAGCTCTGATGTCTGTCAGAGGTGATGCTGATGAGCTCCATGAATTAGGGTCACCTTGCTCTGTTGGTGCTTCAGTGATATCAGACACTTGAGGGGTCTCGACATCCATGCGTATGTTTAAATCCCAGGTAGATCATTCTGCTGTTGTCTTCAGCTTAAGTCATTTTATTTTTTAGAACGAGGAGAATATTCCGACTATTCTCCTCTTCTTGTTAAGATGAAATGTAATTGAGTGCGTTACAGTGTAATTGATAGATATGTGATCACCATAATGACCAATGAATGAAGGTAATGACGCACGTCAGAGGGTAAAGTTGTAAAATCATCAACTGCAAAATTAATTACAAATACTCGAGACAAAGATGGCCTTTGATATTTAATATGCTGGAAGGTTAATTGCTAGAGCCATTGTTCTCTGCGATGCGCGGCCTCGGCGTCCATGTAACATCAGACCAGAGTATGTAAAGTGTTTCGTGAAGGTTAGATGCAATTGGCAAAGGAATCCAAGTTATGTCGATATAAGCCACATACAGGGGGGCTGTAAAGGTGAGGTAACCTAGGACGATTCAACTGGCCCATAACTAACACAGGCCCTCAAAAAATATTAGAACACAATATTAAATGGTTGATGGGGCCCAGTACTATCTGCTTTTTATGGAGCACAAAACCTCCAGCCGCACCCCTGGCCGTGTATTTAACAGTGCGTGTATATGTCTGGGCGGAGACCAGAACAAGCGAGATAGAAGATAGAAGAAAATGATGGGGTGTCAGAGGCAACAAAGACTAATCAAATCACAGGCTCAGGGACAGAAATCCACACCAGTGTGATGGTGAGAGACAGCTCTCGTGGAAAAAAGCCTGAGTAGCAGTCTGTGGAGCAGGACTGCCAGGGGTGAGGGATGTCAACATGGTTGTTCTGACAGGAAGAAATCTTCCAAGAGGAAGAAAAGTGAGTGAACTAGCACCAAGTCTTTTTAAATCAACGTATCACTGAGCTATGAAGATAATAGTAATTCATTTTGCTGTTGGAAGCCAAAAGTGATTACGGTTGTTTATTGTTTAGTCAGATTCCGACGAGCTGGCGTGAAGCAACGGTTCTTCTGTTTGTGACAAATTTGAACAAATCGTGCAAAACAGTTTCTCTTTATACGCAGTTTTTACTCACACATACACACTTCATATACACACATATCTATTCATATTAACAGTTGTATCTATGACGACGCCGACCAAACGCTTTCAAGTACATATTTCACACAAAGAGAAAAGTTACTGATTAGAATGAATATTTTTTTTTAACATTCTTGACATAGACTGTATAAAAGGAGTTGACAAAACCAGAGTTTCGTCACCCACTGGTTTATGGACTCCTCATATTGGGCCATACTTTTGCCGTCGCCATCTTGATTTTTCAGCAGGAAGTAACCATATTTGGATGAGAGTGTGGAGCTGATATGACTTGTCAATCAGAAGGTAGACACGCCCCTAAAGCATGACCTGCTTTATCGTGTCTTTCACTTCTATACAGGACCATAATTCACACGATGACCATGATGCTATATTAAAGACTAAGAAGCAGCAACTGAGATCATCAACATCGCTGGCCAATAGAAACACTGCAGGTTAAAGACATTCATGTCCATTTATTATAACGTGTTTTTCATTGCATTGTTTGTGGGTTGAAGAATTGCAACGTAACACCCCAGCCCCTTCATCGTTCCGTAAAGGCATTTATAGTGTTGCATTCAGGTAGTGGTTCAACCACCACCGACACTTTTGTCAAAGCCTACTTACACCTTCGATGCACAATTGCTTTATATGTACTGTATTTCTAAGATCCTCTCTTGAAGTGCCTGTGGCAACAAAAAAAAGGTTTAACAAAAGTGAAACATTTCGCGATCGATAGCCAGTCAGCTGTCCAGTCTGTCACAGGAGAATGCCAGAAATAATGCTGATCTGGGAACTGTGTGCACCCTGCCACTGTTTCAATAAATTGCTCCTTGCTCCTGTGAGAACAAGTCATCATTCAAAAGAACTCGAACTTTCTTATGGTGTTTTATAGAAAAACAAAAAGTCTGGATTAAAAAGCTTGTTCCTATAATGTTGCAGATTCGCCATCATCAGGCCCTGACGCAGTCATGACCCCTCACAAGACATCACTGGCTGGATGAATGACTTCCCAATCACCAGTGGAGCATCTCCATCTTTGATGCCGTTATCTTACTGCTCTGTGTGATGTCGAGCACTGCAGCTTTTGGTGATTTAGCCGCCAAAGACTTGATAAATGCAGCAGTAGTTCTCTGTGTTCGTGTGTATGTGTGTGTGTGTGCAGAGAAGTGCTGGTGCTCTGCGATGATGGATGAGCCGGAATTTTCTATTCCCTGAAATAAGTCTTTATTTTGGACCCTCAAGCTTGTGTAAAGGCCACTGTCTTTCTGCTTTAAGGGACCCTGTACAGTACCAAGGAAAGAGATGTGATAATGGTTGTTCAGGTTATGAACATTGATGTTGATTCATTTGCAAAAATTTCTATTTTAAGCACATGACTTCCTATTTTTTCCTAATTTCATCAGCATCATTGCCTAGAAGGTTAATTTGAGATTGGTTGCATAATTCCCTCCTCAAACTTAATGTTTTCTGATCTATTGGGCTTTAATTCTAACAAAAAGAAATGATCATTTCTCTATCGTAATGATGATTATATATTGTTTCATGTGTTGCAATAGACGTTTGATGGAGACGTAAAGTGAGCACTGACCATGTTGAATTAAGCACAGCAGTCAAAGTGAGTGCAAAAGAAATGATCTAGGCGGTGTGGGAAAACGGTGGAATTACGAACGCTGCATACTAAGTATCATATTCAAATATTGCATTGGCTTGATTTTTGTCTTTCTCCATGGCTTAGTTACAGCCGTCAAGTGCGGTTGACACCTCTCTGATTTTGCCTCAATCCACTCGGAGGAACGTTTGACAGTACAAGCTCTGCCTGGACCCAGATTTGAATAAGCCATTTGTGTTTACAATATGAGCCGGCACTCTCACAAATACTGAAAGCTAAAAAAAAAAAAAAAAAACTGCCTGAATTTTTCTAAGCACAATGAGCACACTTGACAGTGTTATCAGTAGTGTGCTTCTATATTGACTTTGTAATGTATGAGCAGTATGGTACAACATCCAGGCGAGAACGTGTCTTCGGGCTCGTATTAGAGGTTGCATTGAAGCAGTCAGTTACTGGCTTTGATCTGCACTTTGGAAAAGGATTGCCTGCCTGAATCCTTATCAGAGAGCGCTGCAGAAAATGACACATTTTGTACCCCAACATCGTTTTCTTCCTCTCCAAAAATCGAGGGAAAAAAAAGAAGATGTGAAACATGTTGTCGTTTAATGTTTAACTGCTCGTGAGTAACATAACATGTTTTCTCATTCAAATGAATGGTCCATCTGACGGCTGTGTAAAACAACACATAGGAACATAATTGCTTGTTAATAAATGTCCTGACCAGGTCGGTCATTGTTTGGTAAAGGACTCGGCCTCCAGCTGTCAGACCGGCAGCTACTGGTCAAGATGACTGTACTGAGGCACATCCAGCCTTGGCTACCTGCCTCCTGTCATGGTGCGCACTTAAAAAGTGTTAGCCTCATTATAGATTGCCTCTGTAAATGCTGCTGACAGATGTATAACTAGCCCCCATAACTTTCAGCTCCCTATGGCAGATGCTCACTGCCAGACAGTGGAGGAGCTGTTATCATTTGTCACTTTCTTCGGTGGCTGCCACGGGGCAGACCTGGACCTCGACCAGCTTGTCCTCTTCCCAAACACCTCCCGCAGGATTACAACGACCTGCCAGCGATCATTTATCAGCTAACTCAAGAGATGATGCTCCAGTTTACAGCGACGATTATTGTCATTTGAATGCATTGAATAACGTTTTTTTTCTTCATGTTGTGATTTTGTTGCAGAAACCCTCCCCCGACGTTGAGAGCTCAGGAGCAGTGGTGCAGGAGTTTCTGCCATTTCATCGGCCAGTAAGTGTCTAGTAAGCTACCTTCACAAGTCATCAGCCTTTTTGATGTTGTGTTAATGTTCAGAGAAGAACTTCCCTCCTGCATTGTTGAGGCAGACACTTCAATGATAATAGTGGCTACAAATTGAAGTCACTGAACGTCTCTCAAGCTGATGAATCTAAACATTTAAAGACCAAAACAGTCTTGACACTGTAAGAATATTAAAAAAAAATGAGGTTCATACGTCAAATCGGATCTTCAGCTTCTCTTGAAAAGGATGGAAAGTTATTATCTTATGTAACATGTGTCCTTTAGGAAATAATACAACATACAAGGGTATAAAGCTGTTCTAATCAGACACATCAGGATCAGCCCAACATGGGATGTGAAGGTAAACATGGAGGGAACTAAAATTGATATTTTATAGCCAGATTCTATCGACCCCTTTGCCTTCCTGCTCATTGGCTTTCATTTGTGTAAATCTGCCACGGGGGAACAAACTAATTTACCCGAGTTCTATCTGAGGCCCTGATATCTTATCATTTCCTCCACTGTGCAAAGCTAAAAATGTCAGCGGTGGCTTGTAATGGTTGCTCAGAATATATAACCTTAATATCTGCGGCGCTGAGGTGTGTGAGCCCGAACCATAATGAGAAAATAAAAATGTGTTTGGAGAATTCTTTTTGTGGACATGGTTCCTGGCTAACATTTATGTTGGCAGGTGTGCGTTGAAATGCAATAACTAAAACAGAGTAATTGAAAAAAACAAATAGACCATCTGCCTTAAGGTCCTGTTTGCTTTTTTTTTAAGTCACTTGAGTTATTGCTCAGTTAGGAGAGAGTCAAGGTGTATTACTCCTTAAACCAGCCAACGCACATTGGATTTATGTTATACTTCTTACATCATATGGCGTAATTGCATGCATTTTCATTGGATACCTCATGTTTAGGACTGCAGCTCTGTAATCTGAGTTCATGTAATGTGTGATTTCACATCAGCATTAATCTCCTCAGACAAAGAGTTCAGTGTGGAGAGGCTGGACAATGTTATCAAGCGCTGCAGGCCACTTGTGAAGCCTTTGCAGGCCTGTGTGTTGGTTGTTTGTGTGTGTTTGTAGGGGGGGGGGGGGTGTTTCAGGATAATAAATCCATCAGCAGTGTCTGGACCTGTGCAGCCAAAGAGCTGACTTCTGTGACAAAGTGGCCTGCCGCTCCGAATCCCGGCAGCACAGCCCTGCTAATAGCAGCAACCTCTGCTTAATGTCCTGACGCTAATGAATTCATGGAATTAACTTTCCGAGCTGAACAAACTGATAAAAAGGAACTGAATTTCAGTGTAGATTAGGTGCTTGGAATTAGATTGGTGTTTTTCCTCCTATCTTGCCTCTCCTTGCAATTGTCTGTGTTGTAGTGCTTATGCACACATCCAGACGTTTTAAGTCTTTAGCCGAACAGGTGAATGAACAGAACAAATGGGGATTGTTGATGATATACATCAATGAGGATGTTAGATCTTTAAATTTCATAATTTTCTGTCTTTTCATATCGCCGTACTGTCCGAGTTGGAAAGCGAATGCCTGTGTTTTGATTCGGGATGTGTGGTATCAGCAGCGAACTGATGCTGCAGTGTAGCCGTCAGCCTGTATCGCAACGTGACATCACCTACCGGCAAACACTGCACATCACAGATAGGACTCACTGCTGTGCCACAGCAGGGCTTGTTTGGACTCGGGGCCATGGTGATAGTGAGCGTGTGGTACTCAGACAGAGAACGACAGATTAGTGACCCAGACTTTTAAGGAGCCGTCCACTGGTGTGAAAGTCTCTGAGCTGATCCCGACATATTCGGTTTCTACAATGTTCAGGTGATTTCTCCTTAGCTATTTAATTGGACATTTGGGGTCTGTCTGAGGCTTCATCTATCTTTCCTTTACTGATTAATACTGATGAGATGAGGTACATTTGTGATATTTTCTGTCTGTTAGGTGTCTGATAAAGGATTTCGAGGCACGTCCATCTGTGACCCACCTCCTGGAGCATCCCTTCATCAAGCAGGCCCACGGCAAGGATGTGGCACTCCGACAGCAGTTAGCCACTCTAATCCAGGAGCAGCAAGAACTTGGATGCACCACCAAAACCAAGTAAGTCACTCAAATCTGCTTTGTTGTTAATCTTTGAATGAAGTGAAATGACAGAGCTGGCTGCTTCTTTTGTGTGTCGTCACTCGTCTCTGTGGTTGCAGATGGGCACTGACTCAGTGGTGATATCTTTTCATTCCAGTAGGGGGCAGGCTCTCATCTTCTTACAATCAAGCATTGCCATGATGATGAGCAGCATTACAGGGTGTGATTAAAGAGAAGTTAGTGAAGTGCGATTAATTCAGAAGGAGTCATTGTGCTGACTAACCTTAGTTTCATAAATTACCGTTTAGGCCAGCGGATCCTGAAACCATCTGATGGGAATCCTCAGTAAAAATAATTTCTCCTCCCGTGTGATTAAACTAATGAGGGAGTAAATATTCTATTAAAGATTGATTTACTCCTGGAACCCATGCTGTCAGCTGTACAGTCTTCTTTTTACTTGTCTTTAGCAAACTAATGGGGTTTATAAATTACTTTATCGTAAAAATGATAATGGCAGTTACTCTACCAGATGTTTTTTTTTTTACAGATAGAAAAATGGATACAATTTGTAGTGAGGGATTTCCTTCTCAAATTTGGAACGATGCATACTGGACAGTCTCAGAAAAGGGCAGCAGTTGACAGTGCAGAAACTCCTGTTTTGTACTGGAGAAATACTGAGGTTGGCACCGCTTCGTTTTCCTTATAAAGGAGTTCGCTGAACCTGCCCTTGACTGAGAGTCTTGATGGTGAGCCAGCTCTGTTTACTCCCGAGAGCACGCAGAGTCGCTGCCTGAGCCTGATCCTGAATTCCTGTCCTCAGTGAAAGTGGATAATGGGATTAGGGGCTTGTAGGGCGAGAACTGGGCTTGCCTGGTTTAGTCTCTCATGCCACAAATCAGTGCACAATGACTCTCGATAAGAATGAAGACATAGAGATCTTAAAAGTAGCTGCTGTAGGTGGAATAGTGCGATGTACTTCAAAGCAGGGGAGAGTTAGAAACCAGCAGTCCCGAGTATCTCTGTCAAGCGACTGGATGAGTATTCACTTTATCACATATCTGGCATGTGACTTTAATTCTGTGCTGTTGCATTTACACTACATTCAGCATATAAAATGAAAGCGAAGGCAGAGGAGGAAACAATTCATAACCTGCAGCTTGAATATACATGTATAAAATATAAAATTGTATTCATGATGTGAGAGATTATTTATGATGATAGAATATAGATACATCCTGCTAATGAGATCTCGTGTTGTCAGAGAAGTTTTGAGAATCGAGAAGTAACCAGAAAAAAATAGTAAGTCCACCTTTAACTATTTTCTGAGTTTCCGATCCAGTCTGTTGCCTCACATCAACACTTTACTAAACCTGAAAACATTATTAAATCAAAGAGTAAATTGTGCATTTATTGGGGTTGATAGAAGGATTGCACATGACGTCATGATGACAGGAGTGGCAGAAAGATTAGCTGTAGCATTAGCGTTCAACTTTAATGCTGCAAAAAGAACAGAGATACATCTAAATTTTGAAAGAGTAGTTGTGTGATTGACCATAATAGTTGCAAACATTCTTTATTTATGCATTTATGTTTACGTCTGGTCACTATCAGCTTCACTTTTCTTAGAAATAGAACATTCAGATAACCTGGGGAAGGGCAGATGCTGCTCAAACGGCTAACGGCTAAATCGACACTTAGCTAACTTAGCCACTTAGCGGCTAAGTTAGCTGTTGGCTTTTCGTTCGTTTATGTTCCTGTGAATGAATCATAATAGCTTTGGTCATCCCTTAACTTCACATCGACAGTAGCAAAACATTAGTCAGGTACTGCCAAGTACAGCAGTTAATGTGTCTTTAGCATGGATGTATAAAGAGAGTTGGATAGCTCTAGCAGTCTTCCCCAGTGGCCAACTACTAAATGTTTACATCGGGGGTAAGATCTCCATTCACATAAATGGGCGCCATCTTGGAGTCTGGTACCCAGTTCTTATATAATACATCTGTAAGAGGCTACTTTCATTCTTAGGTCTATAACTCAGAGGAATCAGGTTTCAGCAACATACTATAAGTGTTGGTAGGTCAATATCCATCCCTCACTGCTGTCTACTGTCTGCACAGACACACATATAGGCCCATTAAGTTGTTGGCTCACACAGACGGAGCTCTTATTTCTGTTTCACACACTCTCGTGTCCTCTGAGGTTTCCCCTGTTCACCTGAAGCAGGCTGACCTCCGCCCACTGGGGCTCATTGGAGACTAGGTCAAAACATGGATGAAGTGCAATCACAGCCTCTGTTAATTGGAGATGAGTCCTCTGGGAAGCCTTTAAGGGCTTCACACGAACCTTAAAAGTGACTGTGTTGTACATTTAGCTTACCTGCTACTGTTTTTCATTTGGCAGTCACTTAACGGCTTTTTTTTAGGCATTATCATGTCCTTGTTTTCAAACAGGCATGTTCGGATCAATACTCGTAAAACCCTCATAATAGAGCGCTGTCCCGATGATGATCTGGTCAATCTGGAGTTCCTGGATGAGGTGAGATTCAATGTGATTTTCTCATTATGCATTGATCGGTGCGTATGTCCGATGCTCTTTATGTAATGTGTGTTTGTTTTTTTTTCTTCCTGCAGGAAACCATTATCAGCCATCTCCAGAAGAGGTACGATGAGCTGCAGGTGTACACTTATGTTGGAGATATCCTCATCGCACTCAATCCTTTCCAGAATCTCAGCATCTACTCTCCCCAGGTTTGTTACGGACCAGTCGCAAGAATGTTCCCAGTAGTTTTACAGTCACTATGGATGTGACTGAGGTTTACTTTGTCATAGTAAGAATCCAGTTAGGTAAATCTAAAAATGGAATTTTCAAATTTTATCTTGTTAGACCAAAACTAGTTTATCAGTGTGTGTCTTCTCTTAGTTCTCTAAACTATACCACGGTGTGAAGCGGGCCGACAACCCTCCACACATCTTTGCCGCTGCTGATGCAGCCTACCAAGGCATGGTGACTTTCTGCAAAGACCAGGTAGAACTCTTTTAAAAAGATCATTAAAAACCTGAGTGGTATGATTATATGATTCAGCATTTGTTGAACCTTTGTTTTTTAGTGTATCATCATCAGTGGGGAGAGCGGTGCTGGGAAAACAGAGAGCGCTCATTTGATTGTTCAACATCTTACCTTCTTGGGGAAGGTATGTTTGATCAGTCAAGTTCCATCTGTCCAATTTCAGCAGTGTCATCGACTATATTTCTAAATTCTGTGTATAAATATCTAAGCACAAGATACATCATAGAGCATTAAGGAAACATGTTGTTGCACTCAGGCAAACAATCGGACATTACGTGAGAAGATCTTGCAGGTGAACCCTCTTGTAGAGGCCTTCGGGAACGCCTGCACAGCCATCAACGACAACTCCAGCCGCTTTGGCAAGTACCTGGAGATGAAGTTCACTCCCACCGGAGCGGTCATCGGGGCAAAGATATCCGAGTACCTGCTGGAGAAGTCGAGGGTCATCAAACAGGCAATGTAAGTGCCTCTCACGTTTGATCTCGTTGGACTTGCCTCTCCATGCTTATGATTTTCATTTTTTTTTTTAGGGGAGAGAAAAACTTCCACATATTTTATTACATATATGCTGGACTTTACCACCAAAACAAGCTGAAGACTTACAGGTTACCAGGCAGAACCCCTCCCAGGTTGGTGCTGCAGTTTGACTGTGAAATGATTGCCGTCATCACCCTTCCCTCTCATGGAAACAGACGGTAACAATCATAATGTGCACCTGCAGGTACATCGACAGTCAGCACTGCAAAGTGATGCAGGACATTGTCTCCAGCAAACTGTACAAGGAGCAGTTTGAAGCGATTCAGGAATGCTTCAGAAACATCGGCTTCACTGAAGAGGTACTTTAACAATCCACTAAAGACCTGCATTCGGTCGCAGACCTGTTGAGTGGGGGATTATTTATATCGCTTCTTCTTTTTATTTTAGGAGGTCAACTCTGTTTACAGAATCCTCTCAGCCATATTGAACACCGGCAATATAGAATTTGCTGCCATCACATCCCAACACCAGACTGATAAGAGTGAAGTGCCTAACTCAGAGGCCCTGGAGAACGGTGAGATACATTAGTGGGTTTGTGTCGGCAAAGCCATGTTATGTGCATATCATATCTCGTTATATATACATAACACTGTTGCTATGATGATGGCAGACAAGCTGTTGATCAAACTCTCTCGTCTTTCCTCTCAGCGGCGTCTCTCCTCAGCATCGGCCCAGAGGAGCTTCAGGAGGCGCTGACCTCCCAGTGCGTGGTCACCAGGGGTGAGACCATCATCCGCACCAACACCGTCGACAAAGCCGCTGACGTCCGTGACGCCATGTCCAAGGCGCTGTACGGCCGCCTCTTCAGCTGGATCGTCAACCGCATCAACTCTCTGTTGCAGCCGGATATGAATATCTGGTGAGTGTGTGTTAGAGTGATGAAAAACTGTTTGGACTTCCACCGTTACTCTCCCCTCTTCATTTGTCTCAAGCGATCAGAGAGAGTTTCTGCAAAGCTCTGATGACCTTTGTGGAAGTCTGTAGAGGTAAATGCAAACACGCAGAGGAGAATATCAATGGGCCGGCACAAGAGGAGAGCAAAAACAGTTTTAATAAATTTTTGATACGGAGTTGCGTGCAGAGAAAATAATGGTCAGATGATTAAACCGACTTCAGAGAGACTGCAAAGAGGCTGCTCATTGATCCAGAAGAATTCCCTCATAAATATGAGCGTCGACTGTCAAGGAGTCATCTCTCAGAGATTTACAAAAACTAAAGCTCCTGTCTGCATTCCATTCATCTTTGTGGTTTCTTTATTGCCATTAATAACCCGGTAGCATTGGCTAAAGGTGACCTCTGCCTGAAGCGGGTGAGGTCGGATCATGACAAGTAGCTGCTCCAAGGACTGAATACAAAGTACAGCATGTTCTTTAATCTGTATCAGAGAAATACGCGTTGTTTGTGCTCATATTAAAATAACTTATAATAATAATATCTCAAGGTCAAATCAATACAGAGCACATAAAAAACGATCATAATGCAGCCGATGTTTGTGATTTCTCACAAGACGAAGTCGTCCACATCAGACTCTGTATTTGGGTTGAACTTGGATTATCATTAAAATTTTATCAATTAATATGGCTGCTGGGATTTGCTTGTTCTGTCACACTGAAGAATAAGTTTGTTTGTCCCCCTTTTCGACTTTGAAGTGCCGCAGAGAGCGGCATGAATGTAGGAATCCTGGACATCTTTGGATTTGAAAACTTCAGGAAGAACTCGTTCGAACAACTGTGCATCAACATCGCCAACGAGCAGATCCAGTTTTACTTCAACCAGCACATATTTGCGCTCGAACAGGTGAGTTTTGCATTGAGATAGAGGTTGTTATTTCTTTGGTAATTCAACTGAGATAAAAAACAATATGGAGGCCCTTTATGGAAACACATCCGTCAGGCAGAGAGGCTCAGAACAGTTTGTTTGTTGCAGCGTTGGTGCTATTAATACTGCTGTGCAGCACTAAATGACTTTCTTAATTGATTTAATGACGTTGTTTACCCTGAGGTGGGAAACCTCTTGATGGAAATCAATCAGCATTAATCCAAAAAGCATAAGAACAGACGTGACCTCATGGCTTCCCTGAAACCAGTCCGACGCTCTCCTACTCCAACTCTTATGCTCTCTTTGTGTGATACAGATGCAAAATGGTACCTTGTGTTTCGGTATCAGATGCACTAGGCCCTGCAGAAACACGCGTATTGCACTTAAAAAACACATCATACACCAAAGATGCTGTAACCTAAGTCCTGATAGTCTGTTAATCCCTTTACGTACTCCAGGACCGTTATCAGTTCATTAATTACAGCACTGATCAATGATAATCAGGCCTTAAGCTATCGGAAAAAGTTTCTCCCCTATAAAGGTTTGTCGGCCGCCCCTGCTGTAGGACTCATGCTCAGTGGAAAAGGGATTTTTATTTGATGTGCATGTCTTCAGCCTTGTTGTACACAGACACTGATTATTCTGAGTCGATGACTTAAACATGAGGATGGTTTAGATCCATTGGTTCCACTTTATTAGTAAAATATATATTTAAAACAACTTTTGATCTGAAATTAAATAGATGCAATAATATGATATGACTCTGGGTTATTTGCAAATTGAAATAAATTATGAATAAGTAAGTGGCTCTATTTGTTAGTTCAGAGCTGCTTTATGCATTCAGTAAAAGACGCTATTATACTGTAAACTTCAGCCAGAGACTCAGCCGGCTGCAGCGGTTTGGTTTTGTTGATTCTCACACATGCACAAATAAAATTCAGCCCAGATTGTTTAATTGGGTCATTTAGAGAAATCATGAACTAGATTGTTGCACATTCTCTGGTTACTAATTAGATGGAATACCAGAGTGAGGGTGTGGATGCCAGCCTGGTGGAGTACGAGGACAACAGGCCCATCCTGGACATGTTCCTCCAGAAGCCCATGGGTCTGCTGTCCCTGCTGGATGAAGAGAGTCGCTTCCCTCAGGCCACCGAACACACCTTAGTGGGTAAGACTGCGACCACGCACGCAACAAATACGTATCAGATAAGCAAAGGTCATGAAAATTCAATAGTCCAGGTCAGAGGTCACGGTCCTCTTTTATATGTAGCAGGACCTTCTGCCACAGTTTATGCTCAGGTCTTAACAACAGTGCCATGCATGATGCCTTATTTTATGATTTGCTCTTCAATGGTCCTTTCTTTCTCTACAGATAAGTTTGAAGGCAATTTACGCTGCAAATACTTCTGGATACCGAAACGTCTGGAGCTTTGTTTTGGAATTCAGCATTACGCAGGAAAGGTATGAAATGAGTCCTTTGATCTGGTCTTCATATCGCATGTTTCGATTGAGCAGTATGTATTGCTAATGGTCAGCAGTACAAAACAAAAAAAATCGTATTTGAAACATTCGTAATTAAATTAGTAATTAAATGTATGAATCAATATACATTAATATAATATAAAGCA
Organism: Macroramphosus scolopax; assembly: GCA_901007825.1. Classification (NCBI taxonomy): domain Eukaryota; kingdom Metazoa; phylum Chordata; class Actinopteri; order Syngnathiformes; family Centriscidae; genus Macroramphosus; species Macroramphosus scolopax. The sequence goes on from CAAKHC010002331.1 coordinate 20,924, forward strand.
TCAACAACAATATGTGACTTTGACCTTTTTGTCACCACGTACATTGATACTGAAAACTAGTCATTATAATATAATAATATTGATTTCAGCCATATAGCCCAGCCACCTCACAATGAATCTGAATGGGGCCTTCAATTGTGGATGTGATATTAAAGTCCTGCCTGTGACCGTCTTGTGTCCCTCTCACCAGGTTATGTACAATGTGAACGGATTTCTGGAGAAAAACAGAGACACTCTTCCTGCAGACATTGTTGTGGTACTGCGAACATCGGAGGACAAACTTTTGCAGCAGCTGTTCTCCAGCCCCTTAACTAAAACAGGTAGGCCTCAATAACAAACATCCATCCACTGACATTTCTACCGCTCACCACAATGGAAGTGGAAACTTTCCTCTGAGTTAACAATCCAGGGTTCTTCCTCTATTACTCTGTGAATTGTGCCGGTGTCTCCTGCTTCCATAAATGTTCAGGTAAGTGGGTTTCTTAAAGAAACGGCGCCTCCCAGGCATCTCCTGGTCCCCTTTCATTTCAAGCCTCTGTGTGCCGCGCTCGGATAAATCTGCAGTCTCCATTATCTCTTGAGAGGCTCAGCTCTCCGCACGGCGCTCTGTTTTTATTTTCACTAAGCTGTCCCTCTTGGTTTCACACTGCTGAATGCTATCTACAGATTGTGGGTGCAGTGGGATATTTTTATGATAAGGTTTTGAAATACCCAGGGGATGAAGAAACAGTATTTAGAGAACACAAAAGCAACTCTTCCCACCTCCTTTCTGTTGGTTAAATGAAGATAGTAACGTGCGCGTCATTAGCCGTGGCTGAGGCCTCCTGGTCACTGACTTAGCTGAAATGCTAATAGATGTGTTAAATTATCAGATTCCCACTCCCTACTTTATTTCAGCTAAGCCACATTATGTGATTTGCTTCCTTTTTAGGGACCTGTAAATGCCTGCTTTCACTCCCTGTGGCGTTAAAAGAGCTTCAACTCACAAAAGGCACCTTAGCTGAGACTCCCGGAGAAATCTGTGTCTGTAAACTTCAATTGCCGGTTGTGCACAGGGGAGCCTTCAGCCACTTCCTCTCTGCCATTAATGGCTTCAGAGGAGTGCAACCCTATAAAAACACATTCAGTCAACATTTCATTTCAGTGCACAAAGGCACTGAATACAAACTGAGTTGTGCTGTAATGTTTACTGCTGCTGACATTGTGTCAATTAGGCCTAAAAGCTTCTTTATTTCCTTTTGTGCCACTTCAGTTTGCCTCCCCCCGATAATCAAAGTGGTGAATTAAAGCAATGTGATAATTTAGCGGCGGGATTCAATTCAGATTTAATGCCAGTGTACAGTTGTTAGTCAAGTGTACACGTTGTTGTATGTTCACTTAAAGAAGGGTTGTTCTGAGTAAACTATTATTTCTTCTGGAGTTGGAGGTCCAGTTTTCTCGCTGCAGCTTGTGAAACCGAAGATCATCTCATGAGATAAAAGCTATGAAACACTCTGCTCTGGCTTATCACTCTGGAAAAGATGGAGGGCCATTTGAAGAGAGATACAGTAGAAGCATAGGAAAATTACAAATCTATTCTTCAGGGTAAAATTTGCGGGGGGATTTAATTTGCATTTTACTCCACATTATAGATTCACTGTTATCTGTGAAATTACCATTATCGGGGGGGATCCGATGCAAATCTATTTGAGCAGGGTGGTTTTTCCACACTCTGGGTCGCATCCTCGCGGTGTCACCACTAGGGGACACACTCACAGAACCGCAGCCTGACGGGATGGAAATCAATTTATGGATCTGGGATGTCAAGACACACACGCACACACACACACACACACACACACACACACACACACACACACACACACACACACACACACACACACACACACACTATGGATGTGCTGTTTCTGCATCATGCAGCAGGCAGAACAATTCATTCAAAGCACATTAAATCCCTTCTCTATTTGATTACTTAAATTCACATAATCCAAATGTATATAATATTTCTCGACCCCCCGCTGATTTCACATGTCGGATGAAGAATGTGACGGCGGGACTGTCGATGCTCTTCATGTTTGGAGAACAGTAGGAAGCCAGCATGGCCCCAGAATCTAGAAAAGCCCCCAGGCGGGTGAATAGGAAGGCCACTTGAGCCCTGCAGAATGTGGGTCCTTGAGGCTCGGACATGTGGTGGTGTTTTTGTCAGAGGAAATGGGATGTATTTGCATGGACAAATTCCTCAGAGCTAGGGCCTTTCCCAGATCAGGGGGATCACAGTGTTTGAATTGGCTGGGCTCAGGCGGGCCTACCAGCGCCTGGGCAGCCTGTGGTCACAGTGTGTGTCTGTCTGTGTGTGTGTGTGTGTGTGTGTGTGTGTTGCCTCAGGGCTGCCTGGCCCTGCTGGTTGCAGCACCGCACATGTGCACACTGAACCTCAAGACTTCCAGTTGTTTGTCAGAGCGCGACCGAAATGAATTATATGCAAAGTTTACAGTGTAACGAAATATATTTGCATCCTCCTTATAGACAGGAACCGTTTATCTTTGATTGGATTCTGAGGATAAATACCTGCACTGCACCTGGTGTTTTATTAGTAACGAAGCCAAAAGAGAACTTGAATTATTCATGTGATTAACTAAAGCATCAACCAACATGTATGTATGTTCAGCTGTAGATTGTACGTGTTCGTGCCTGTCTTGTTATATTTAATTTGTGGGTTTATAGTTCACGCTCACGTTCCCGGTGAGACTTCAGGCTTGTGTATCTCCAGGAAAGCCTTGTTCGTTTTTTTTTGCAGTTGTAATTGCAACAGCGTACGCCAACAAAATCGGGCTTTCAATTTCCACAATAGACTCCTCGGAGGGTGATAAGTTCACGTCCGTCAAGTACGTTGCACAATTTACATATCGGTTTTACATCTTCAAGTGAAGCCACGGTTGCAGTTCTCCCGTGCTCTGCTTGTCCCTTTGTCTCTGCTCATGTTCAGGGATCCTCCTGTAAAGAAGTGACAGGCTTCATCCAGCGATATGACACGTTCAGCTCTTTGTTCTCGCCCAGCAGAAGCCTTTTTTTATCCCAGCGGACAGACACCACAGTCTTCCACTACCAAGGGAGACACTCGCCGAGTGATACTTTTGTTCAATTTCTGCCCTAATCGCGGTATTGGAAAATGTTTTGAGTCAGCAGTGGGAATTTTGACGGCCTTGCACATCAATAGCGAGGAGCCGGCTCTCCTAAGTCACATGGAGCAACATCCTTTGATAAATGCAACACTGTGTTGTGTCACTAAAAGCCAATTACACCATGCTTTTTATGATTGATCTGCTCTGACAGTAGTGGATGGCATTTAAATCAACAGCCCCCGGAGCCATCTCTAGGCATAAACGGTGGTGGTTATGGAGGGTGGGGAGGGTAGTGGGGGGTTATGGGTGCTTTAATCTCATTTGCTTGGTTGCTGAGTTGAGTTTCTGGATCACATGTTTTGAAAAAGAGAGCGGGAGAGCGGCGGAGATATCCGGCGAGCCTGTGCTCACTCAGCTCGGGAAAGGCTGCTCTCTCTTACAACTTTGATTGTCCCCCGTGTCGACAGCTCGATCCACAGCTTCTGAAGTACAAGGCAGCACACTGGCACTCATAAAAGCATGTAGGGAGGTGTCATATTGAACGCGGGATTGCTTTTTAATCCCAAGCACATTGACTATTCTTGTCAATAGAACCCCAATACAACTGCCAGCTTGAGCTGTTTTTTTCCCTACAGGATTCTTGCTGGGCTTAATTTTCAAAGTGAACGCACAGATGCCAAGGAAGGCTCTTTCTCTATCTGCCCCCACCCCTCCCTCCCGCCCCCCACCCCACACTCGCTCTGTGTTTGTCCTGGAAGTCCATGCCAAGAGCAACATGCGTGAAGCATAAACGATCAGTGGGACGCTCCTCCACCTCCTGTTTCTCAGGACTGAATGACCTGATGGGAAATATTCCCCCTCACCTGCTCTCCTCCTCAGCTTTTTAATTATTACACTTTAATATGAAGCTCATCCTCTGCTTTTTTTAATCTGAATTACAAGAGCCAAAATAAGCGCTGTTCCTAAAAATATATTCCAGCCTGTTCCAGACAATGTTTCCTTTTTCTTGCTCGTCTGTGTTTGAATAATTAGTATCCACATCATTAGACAAGATCCCTTCTGTGTCTAAATTAGAAGGTCTTCTTTCAGGCCGGACATCACAGGTGCTCCCTTGGTTTCATGTCTCAGGAGGCAGAAATCTTTGAGGATACTGACTATTAACCCGTGCTCTAATCATCTAGTCAGGAGGGGATATGAAACCCGCCAGAAGAATGAATTAATACGACCCGCCAAGGAATACATGAAGAAAGCAGTGAGTGTCCATTTGCAAGGCTTAGGTACAACTGTCACAGTTTCTCTCATCGCGGCGCAGCCCCTTCATCTCCCCTTGATGGTGTCATGGAAGTGAGAGGCGTGAAAGCACAGTGACACTCCACGAGCCCGTTCCACTCGGAGCCGCTAATTCATCATGACAAATGTGCTCAGATGATCTGGCCCAGCAGCACTAATGGGGAGAGGAGAGAGCGCACTTCATTTGCACAAGACCCACTCCAATTAATCCATCCAGCTTTACTCTGGGCTAATTGGAGCGGGGCCCTCCCTGCCTGTGTGCTGGTAATATATCCGACGTCGACTTCTGTTCTCCACCATCGTACTTTTGTGCGTGTGTGTGTGTGTGTTTTTATGTAGATTATACCAAAGGGGCGTTTGAGATTGTAAAATCTACCCTTAACACGAGGCCGTCACACAAACACAAACGTGCTTGACTTCCGTGTTGTAATATTTCTTACTTTTTCTTCTATTTTCAGGTTCAAATGTAAAAAGCTGATTCCAAGCACAAGTTATATTTTAAAGAAACATCTCGATTTTTTTTTTTTTTTTTTGGGCCGGATGCAAAATTAAAATGAATGGGTGGTAAATAAATAAATAATTAGCAGATAACTGTCAAACGTTAAAGCAGCAGCAGCATCATCGCGAGCTTAAAAGACTCGTTGAGTCCTTTTGAAGTGCTCTCACTTCATATGTTTTGGGTTGTTTTGACTACAGCCGCGTGTGTGTGTGTGTGTTTGTATGTACAATATGTGTGTGTGTGTTTGTCCCATGAGACACCACATTCCTCTGGCTCTCCGCAGAACCTTTGGCGCAAGCACTACTTTCTTTATCTGAAATAAGAAATAGCCTGGCTGTTAATTAATCCCTCATAAATTGAATTTGATCTCGCCGGTCTTTGATTGAACACACACTCGATTGTGCGGAAGACAGAGAGAAAGCAGGCGCTGATCCAGCCCTCAAATCTCTGGCTCATTGTCAGACTGTGTCCTCGACAACTGACGTGAGTTTTAAAATTGTATTCGCAGCAGCCCGACTATACATTTGCACTTCAGAAGTTCGCCCGTGTGCGGCAGAAAATCTACAGCAATTGTTGGCCTGTCACGTCAGCTTTATCTTAAAAAACTTACAAAGGTTTTCCTCGCCGCCGTACACGGCTGCTTGGGTAATGCTGCCTCCTGTGTCTGCAGCCATATTTTTTCTAAAGGTGTGTGTGGCACATCTGTGCAGCTATTGTTTATTCATGGAGTAAACCCTTTGAAATGTGTTAAGATACTTCCCACTCATTATAAAAATCCTGCCACCCATGGATTAGGACTTTGATGTCACCAATCCTGCTTCAAAGGCTTCTTTCACTGCTATTAATCACAGTTTAGCCTCTGAAGATATAGCCAGAGAAAACATTTGGACATCTTGTGCAGAAACTTTGAAATGTTCAGACTGTCTTGCATATGCAGCGCTCATATAATTTCCGCTGTGTGTGGGGCTGTTGGACTGCTGTGCAGGCAGCTGCACTTGTTAGTTCCCGGGATCGGCTCGGATTTTGGCTCGTTGTGAATCGTCTCTATATATTGTGATACAATATTAACACCAACATAAAATTAGTAGTTCTTTTATCTTGTATGTTGACAACAATACAACCACAGAAGAGCCGACTTGTTTGATTGTTCACTCTCAATTATGTTTCCTTATTTTTTTTAACTTGTCCGATAATGTCTTTTCTTGTCTGTTAGCATGTTTAAGTAAATAAACAACCAGGCCGATTGTTACCAGACTTATTGGAAGAATGTGGCCTCCTGAGTGGGAATCCCACTGGAGATACATCCCTTTACTGCATCTTTGTTGTGTGCAGCGAATCAAAAGTTCAGTCCACATGGCAGCGGATATCAAAGCACAGTACAGCCATGGTGTACGGCGATTTTGTGCGATGACATCGTCATAAAACATTTGGCTGCTTGCTGTGTTTTAGTTCTTATTAGTTTATTAATTAATCTAATACATTCGCAAATCCTTTTAGTTGCCTGTGACAGAAGGCTGAGGCCTTGGCGGAGGTTATCTCACACAGCAGCTTATTGAACTATCATGACATCTCTTCCTTATGAATGTCATTTGGTTTTGTTTTGAACAGGAAACCTGGCCACGTCCAGAGCCAGGGTGACTGCTGCCTCCAGATCTCTGCCTCCACAGCTCAATTCAGGACGTGCCAAGGTGAGACTTGTGCTCGTGTCTCGTAAATCGTCAGATCTGAGAGCACAATGCTTTTTTTTTCTTTTCTTTTTTTTTTTTTATTTGTTGCTCACAGGCATCACACCACAAGAAACCCAGTAAAAACATGTGCTGTGAAGCATGGCCACATTAATTGACTAGCCTGTTATATCTGTTCTCTTGCTTGTGGTGATGCAGCATCGCCATCTGGCATTTGGTGTCAAAGTAGTTTTTTGCGAGCTAATTTGTTTACTAAAGTAAAGTTTTGGTAAATCAAGTTCCCCATCATCACTGAAATAACTGTCAACATGCTTCAATAAGAGGCCTTGATAGTCTTGAGTCTCTCTAATATTACAAAATCATGTGTAGCAGCTTTGAGAGGAAGAATCCAGTGTTGATTCCCCCTATGATGAGTGAATTTCCACTTCTTTACTGCTTGTCTATCTTCCTCTGTCTTCCTTTATTTCCATGTTTTCGCCGACATGTGCTGTTCTCAAAGTCTCCTAAATACCTACTGAAGGTAAGGTCTCTGCTGAAGATGACAGGTGTCTAATTCAACATGTATCACTATACCCATGTTTCTCTATATTGTAGCGACACTCTTGTGACATCAGATACCTTCTAGCTTTGGTAAATGTAAATCATTCCTTGATAAATATCTTTCACACAACCACGTACCTGCACTGTTGATTCCAACAAATGCTCTGTGATGTATCTTTCCTGTGTGTAGAAACATGAACTCAAAACATGAGACAACTTCAGCAGCAGGCTGTTCGAGTGTAGTCCCACTTTGTTGAACCCACTCCGTTAGTCCTGAACAAGAAAGGACATCTCAATAACAAGCCCCTGCCATTGATGTAATATGTACAACGTTACGTCCTCGATGCAAGTTGGGAAAAAGTTGACCGAAGAGCGAAACCGAAAGTTGCCAGAACGACCAGATTGAAGTGATGTTACGGTAGTTAAAACAGAGGAAGTCCAAGAGAATCGTTTGTACTTCTGTTTGATCAGAAATTCGAAGGCATTCGATTCCTCCGTCGCGTCCCCCAGAGATCGTTTGACGTACCTTTCTTTCTCTCGTCTAAGTATTAAGATATGCACTTTGCTACGTCGACTTTCCATAAAATATCCACCGCATCATTAATTTTGATGAAGCCATGAACTGCGAAAAGCCATTAGAACGCTTATATTGGGTCCTCGTTAATCCGTCGTCGGGACGACTGTCTGCTTGGTGATGGCTAGTCTCATTACTCAGAATGCTCTGCAATTCTCCGGTGCCCCACAGCAGTGCAGTTATTCTCTAGATTGTTAGCTTTAATTGTTTATGGAGCTACGTTATACAGACGGCTCTCTTAGTACAGCTGTGCATTCCCGACGGGCCCATTATGAGGAAGGAGACCTGCTGCAGTTCTACCTTTATCTGTACTAGCCCGACCGAGAAAGAACGGCTGCACGTAAACAGCCTCTGATGTGAATCTGCTACGTTCCCTTCCATGTTCACACCTGGTCATGACATACGTCTTAGGTTAAAGCTTAACGTACAGGTGTTAATGGACACAACATCCATTGAGGTCTGATCACTCAGTCGACATCCAGAGGAGGTCCGGGAACATGAATGTGGCCTCATTGAAGGACTGACACATGTGTTGGTTTGTGCACTAACAGATCAGTTTATCCATTTTGAACAGTGTCTGCAATTCTAATAAAAGCCATGGAGCTATTTAACAAGTGACTCAGACATCTTGGGTGGTTTCGGGTCGCCTGGAACGTCACCCGATCTGTATGGTATTGTTTTCTTCTTCTGCTTTTAATCTCCGGCAGACAGGGCACGGGGAGTCCACTGCCGCCTCCCGTCAGCTATCAAACATCTTGGCGAACAGAAAGCGATGTATGTTTTCTATTTAAGTGAGATTCTGATCGCGAGGGGTCACCGAGGATTCACGTGGCGACACATTGTCACGCTGGTCGTGAACTGACTCGCTCAGAGCCGGCCGCTTGCGATCGGATCACGTTGACACATGTCATTGTCAGTTATGAGTCCTGTTTCTCCATGTCAAGAGCTGATTGTGAATGTTTGTGTTCAGGTGGACACAATGGAGATGATGCGTCACCCCGAGGAAACCACCAGCATGAGGAGACAGACTGTGGCCTCGTATTTCCGTGTAGGTTTTTTTTAACATCATTAATTGCATATTAAGAACAACACATTTCACTCTTCTTCTTCTTCTTCTTCTTACTATTATTTTCCTTTTCATTCATCTGTTCTGACTCTGCTTTGCTGTGAGTTCACCGTGTTTATTTGCTGTTAATGAAATCCAACACCTACTGCTGATGTTTCACGATTAAAGCCTTTCAGGATCGAGAGGGATTATTCTACCTCGGCTGCAGGAGGGGTTTTAATGTGAAACACACCGAGGACGTGAAGCAACTGTATTCACAGACAATGTTCACACAGCAAACGAATGCTGCAGGAGAACGAATAACAGGGAGCCATGAAAACACGATCAAATACACCTAAAATGAAGGCCAGCCTCCAATAACTGGCTTGTTCCTTAACTGTATAGTAATGTCATCATTATATATACTTATACTATTCAGTGCAGTACTTGTACAACTTGAGAGGTCTGGACTTCCAATTTCAACATCGTGCTTCACTCTCGTGAGCCAAAAACATTCTCAGTGGCTGTACGTCAGCTGCCCGGCACCAAACTGCAGACAGACAAAAGTTAGTGACCAGCTAGTGAACACAGTAGAACATTTAGCAGCTGGAGAGCCAGATGTTTCCCGCCTGGAGTTGATGGAGACAAAAAAAAAAAAGAATTAGAAGGAAAAAACATTCTTTCCATGTGGCCAGAAACACAACTGCAAATTAATACTGTCAATTACTGTTCAGCTTATACGTGATAACCAAACACGTCTGTGTCTGGAGAAGTTGGATTCTCTTTGATGTG
>CAAKHC010002331.1:30828-44121 GCA_901007825.1 Macroramphosus scolopax
CAGATGTTTCCCGCCTGGAGTTGATGGAGACAAAAAAAAAAAAGAATTAGAAGGAAAAAACGTTCTTTCCATGTGGCCAGAAACACAACTGCAAATTAATACTGTCAATTACTGTTCAGCTTATACGTGATAACCAAACACGTCTGTGTCTGGAGAAGTTGGATTCTCTTTGATGTGCAAATAATCTTTACATATTATTCACCGTGGACTTTAATAATGTGAGTAACTCTTTGTTGTGCTTGTCTTTTTTATAACGTGTCTGCAGTACTCGCTGATGGACTTGTTGTCCAAGATGGTGGTGGGTCAGCCGCACTTTGTGCGCTGCATCAAACCCAACGACGACAGGCAGGCGCTGTGCTTCTGCAAGGAGCGGGTGATGGTGCAGCTGCGCTACACGGGGATCCTGGAGACGGTGAACATCCGACGGCAGGGCTACTCCCACCGCATCCTGTTTGAGGAGTTTGTCAACAGGTAAGAGCGGCGGTGTTGGAGACACGCGGCTCGGCAGCGAGCACACACGCTGAGCGCTGACAACCCCAGAGATGGTGCGGAACAAGTGAGCCCTGCTCGGCATCACACAACAACACGGGTTCTTTAATTAAAGAGGGGTACAAGTCGAGCAGAGCAAGAGGCTGACTAATTGGCAGTCATTAGTGATAGAGCAAGACTAAATCCTACAGCTCTTTTAACTGGGTGGATACTTCAGTCTGGAAATTATGGATAAAATTCAAACAGGGAGGAACTGTGATTACGAGGGGTGATGCATTTTAATGGAGATCTTCTTACTATTCATAAAGAGTTTGTTCTTCAACTTGGTGACCTGGAAAAGCTCACATGTAGTGTCTTGTCCCATTGGTATTGCATTAAAACACAACTAAGACAAAATCCCATAATTAGGGGGACCTTACGTAAGTGTGTCATTTTTGTTTTTTTAAAATGTGGGACAAGATTTGAACTGCTGCAGCCTAATCTCACATGTCCAAACCCATAAATAGATATATTTATATATACTTAGTTATGAGAGTTTTTGGGAAAACGGACAAAAAATATGTTTGATCTTTTTTTTTTTTTTAAAGAAATATTCTAACCACCTCTAATGCGCAGACTTTAAGGTGATATCAAATTTAATTAACTCAGATTTGTGCCCTGCAAGAGAGAGAAAAAAATGTGAGATGATTGGTTAGTCGTGCTGCTTCAGGGAAGCTTTCAAAAATTGTGCTTCATTTTGACTAAATGTTTTTTCTTTGCATGTCCTACTTTTGGTCGCTGTGTTGAATTATTGGTTATACGTCAAACTGACGATCGATGCGCACCTGCGGGTCTCTGTAGCACCTGTGCATGACGTGTATGAAGGAGACCACTTCAGACAACATTTTTAACCCTGCTATTGAATCCATATTATCCCACCTGAGCCAGGCAGGAGTCGTACACACCGACCTGAATGGCTAAACTGCACCTTTAGTGAAAACTGATTTAAATTTGTGCTCTCATATCAAAGGTTTGTCTGATGTTGCCAAGCAGTGCTTTGTATTTACCATCAAAGAAATAACAGGTATCAACAGGAATTAGAATGAAAGGCTTGTGGACTGAGGCGGGGAGGGGAGTTCAAAGAAGTTTTTCTTCTTGTTGTTCTTCTTTTTGACCAACGCCAGAACACAAGAGATGAACTAGTAGTTACGGAGTTTTGATGTCTCGCAGCAGAGACACTTTGTCCTATGCTGGTGTTTTGTAAACTACAACAAGAAGATCAGTGGACGGCTCCAGACAATGTGCGTGGTGAACACGCAGCAGAGCTAATGCACGCTGATAGGCCCTCGCTGACGGACTCCTTTCTGCGGTCAACGAAATAAGAGACGATCGTCTATTCAAAAGAGCTCCAACAATGGGCCTCTGTTGAGGACTCATGTCTCCGTCAGGCTCCGTTTTCTGCTCGGAGTTAGTTCCAACTGTGGGGCCTCTAATGATGTTTGTAGCTGTTGTGTGGAAAAGTGATTTCTGCTTTCTTCTCTTGATCGGAGGCGGATTGAATTACTGAAAAATGTTGTCAGTCGCTAAAGAGGAGCGACACGCCAGTAACTGATTAACGTTACGTAACTCACATGGCTACCAAACCTACAACATCTACACACAATATGTTAGCTTTGAATACCCAACAGTTTACAAAGCATTGAGACATTAAGTGTAATTATTGATGGTTTACCCCTTTAATCATCCCTCACAGATATTACTATCTTGCATTTCGGGCTCACCAGATGCCCAAGACAAGCAAAGAGAATGCTGCCGCCATACTGGAGCGAGCCAAGGTGGAGGGCTGGGTGATGGGGAAGACCAAGGTGATTATTGTATTGGTGTCTTATACGTGGCAGCACTGAGACCTAGACTGGGATGTACTAACCTAGTGGAAACGTCCCATTAGGTTTTTCTGAGGTATTACCACGTGGAGCAGCTCAACCTGCAGCTGAGGGAGGTGATAGCTCGGGTGGTGGTGTTGCAAGCTTACACCAAAGGCTGGCTGGGGGCCCGGCGTTACCGCAGGGTGAAGGAGAAGAGGAACCGCGGGGCCGTCGTCATCCAGTCAGGTACGCAGATCTTCACTGAATTGTGGGAAGGAATTAATCAAACTTCCGTCAAAGTCCCTCATGTGAGCGCAGAATTCTAATGCTTCACCTAATGATGATGAAACAGGTGCACATTTATAGTTCCTGGCCTCCGGTCTGTTATTTACCGGCGAATCTTCATAAAAGAGATACGTTTGATAACCACAGCTTGACCTGCGAGGGTTAAGAGCAACGCTTCAGAGGAGACAATAAGACTTCAGAGAGTTCAGAGGGATCCATCCCTCCGCCACCTGCTTTAGCCGTGTTTTTGAAGTGGGATCTTGTGTAGTGTGTGCCGTTTATTTTTGTTTCACATAGGTGATTCAGCAATCTCACACACACACACATACACTCACACACTCTCGCTCTCTTTCTGCAGCCTGGAGGGGCTACGCTGCTCGGCGGAACCTCAAGCAAATTAAAGAGGAGCGGGATGAGGCGGCTACCCGCATCCAGTCAGGTAAAGAAATGTTTATATTTTTTCTCTGAAGTTCTTCAGACACTCGAGTGCAAACCTCTGGAATGTATCTTGTGTCCGGTGGAAATTCACGCTACTTTTTTCAGACTTGTTCAAGTGGAGAAGGGACGAAGGCTTGAAAAACCTCACATCTTTGTGAAACACCTTTTTGATCTCAATGAGTGGCCTGCGAAACAGTAATAATTAATTAATAATGCATAGAGAAAAAGCTTTTGAAAGTTTGGGCAGCATTTGGTCCCCATGTTTCAGAAGAACAGTGCATACTGAGATCCTTTTTTTCCTTTCATCTCTTTCCCAGTAAAGGCAAGAGAGGGGCTTATCCCTTCTGTTTCCTCACGACTTCCTCTCTCAAATTCCTTGCCTATTACACAGCCCTCACATACCAGAAACAAGATGCCTTTTTATACTGTCAACCTTTTCATCTGAAATGTAAATTAATTCTTACTCAGTATGCCTTGACGAAGATCAAAGTGGGCACATTAACCTTCCTGGGCCCCCCCCTCCTCATCCTCCTCCTCCTTAGAGCCTCTCGCTGGAGGACAAGAGAGGGTGCCAAAAGGGGCAGGAGAGAGGAGGGCAGGGGGAGGAGATTTGGCATTGTTTCGCCCGGCTCTCCTAAGGGCTGCCCTCATCTGGCACATGGAGCATCTCAGTCGCCTGCACACCTTGTGTGTGTGAATGTCCTCCATTAAAACACATGTAAATAACACTGCCGGATGGATAAACAGGGTTCTGGTGTGAAGAAAGCCTCTCTGTCACCAGCGTCTTTCACTTTAGAGAAAGTGTGTGTGTGTGGCCGCTTGGGTTCAGAGGGGAGAACCTGAACCTGACATGAGTGGGGCCTCAGCCCCCCGGCAGAGCACTCCAGCACACTCACATTGTGTGTTCTCCGCAGCTTATAGCCTTTGAGGTGGGCTGCATTTGCATTCTGAAAATAAACAGATGCCTTTCAAATGCATGAGCCTGGTGGCTCCTCAGATCTCAGCGGGGCCTGGGGGACATGCTCACCATCGATCAGATTAGACCATGCAAAATAGAACCATGGCTCAACAATGTACTTGAGCTTTTCTTTTTCCTGTGCATATAATTTTACAAGAAAAACACAAAGCCTGATGATGGAGTAAGTCAGCAGGCTCTGTTTACCATCCATCTGTGCCCAGCGTGTTTCGATAATCACAGTTTTTCCTTTGCTTCATTGCACTCCTTAAAATGATTCTGAAACCATTTTAAAAAATCTGCCAGCAATCACTGTGTTTATACCCTTTAATGCTTAGATGAATTAACTGCGTGAATTAAAACAATCACATTGGATAGCAGTCTCTGTGGACAGTGTGTGTGTGTTTTAAGACGGATTCCAGAGGGCGGAAAGAGACTATGTGAGTGAATATCTGACGTTCGTATCCTGCGCAGCTTACAGGGGCCATCAGGTGCGTCGGGACCTTGGACCCCAGCGGCACAGATGTCATCCCGAAGCTGGAAGAAGGACCACCAAGGAGGAACATATGGGGTGAGCCTCAGCATCCCTTTTCCTTGAGGGTCTCATTAGATGAATATTTTTCATCCTTTTAATTTTGTTTATTCTTACTGCACAAACCAATAAAGAGGACTTGAATGCAAGCAGCATGAGCGAGGGCTTATTGAGCAAGAGGGGCTCACACATACGTTCGTCCTCCGCTTCATCTGACTGCCTCCTTTTTAGTGTAATGTAGTGTTGTTTTAACCAGATGAGAATGCTCCTCCCTCCTCCGCTCCGCCTCCTTTCAGCTTTATAAACGTAATAAATATCTTTCCACCAAGATAGCGCACTGACCACAAATTGGGCTGGGTGCTGCACTGGTCTCCAGATGTACGAGCTGAAGACTTTGTGTTTATTCAGCACATGGGCAGGCCAGTCATTAAGGAAGTATGCGCTAAGCAGGAGAGCAGCCACTGACTTAACAGCAGCACACATGGTGCCGATAGCGGCTTTTGGCTCCGTGTTTAGCTTCTCTCGGCACAACAACTCATTATCATCTGGAAGAATGATACCCGGTTATTACTAAAAAAAACTGGATGTAACAAGCATGCATGCATTTTAATTGTTAAGGTGTTTATATAAGAGGTAATATATGTTTTTAAAAGCATCAGATTCACAATCGTAGTCAGATCTTGGGTGACTTTTGGTCAACATTGTGCAGCTCTTATCCAGACTCAAACTGCGAAATTTACACATCTGAAAATGTTGTGCTTGTTGTATACTCGAACCGAGCGGAGACTCATCTGGGATTCTTCCCTCCATGTTTACAATCATATTCCTTGGTGAGAAAAACTTCAAACCTCCACTTAACAATTCTGTTTAATCAGCGCTGGAATCTCTCCATATAGATTTATTTTGACATGATCTGGCCCATTTTCCTCCTGTAAGATCTATGTTCTCACCTACATGCTGTTCTCTTCCCTTTTGATATCCCTGCTATCTGCCATGCACGTATTCTCTGTTTGCATCCAAACAGCGGAGCCGCCAGTTGCATCACCAAAACTGTCCAAACTGGATGAGACTCAGGATGCGTGTGTGTGACTGGCATGCAGACCGACATTGTGTTTGCAGATGTTGTTTTTTTGTAAATAATACAATAACATATTTATCTCTCCGTTTGTTTGAATTGATTAATCATAAGCCAGTTTTGCCTTCAAAGGCGAATACGAGAAATCCTTGGATGCACAGTTTGCATTTCCTAAAAAAAAAATATGTGTTTTTATGTTACTTAAAAAATGCTTCTTACTTTCTGCAGGTCTAAAATCGCACAGAACAAAGAGGCACAAACAGACAGCACACATACAGAAAATGTGAGTACATCTATGTAGGGAGTATTTTGTTCTGCCTGACGTCGGCCGTGTATGTTAAATACCGCTCTCGTCTACAAAGCGGCTTTAACCCAGATTATTCTTTGGGAATTTTTTTTTTGTGAGACAAAAGAGTTATTTCGCTTCAACCTCTGTCTCAGCGAAGAAGACAGGGTGGTACGGGAACCAGAGAATCAAAAAGCTGGAAATTCACGGCTGAGAATAAATGCTCGCTCTTCCCTGAGGTGATTTGTCTTTGCGCTCCTCTTTCTACAGATGTTAGACCCCTTTTTTAGTAAAGACCTGAGGTTCTTTGGTAGCACTTTGATATCCTGCTCGGATTCAATATGTGAAATAGAAGAGCCACTCCGTGACTTGGAGCACATCACAGTCTTTGAAGTCTGATCCAATTTTTGCTGCTCACCATTTGATGTTGAAAGGATGAAATGAGGGAAATGTACAGTTTTTGCCAGTAACTCTGCTGAGCATATGTAAGATTAAAAAAGCAAAATCCTTTGGAGGATGTACTTAGAAATGTTAAGCAGATTAATACTTTCCTATAGCTCTTTTATTCAAAGATAAAATTAAATATGAGAAGAAGTCTCTATGTGCTGTTTTTCACCCTCACAATTAAGTCAGTGTGGTGCTGTTTGCTAGGAGGTAGGGCGAGTAAAGGGGGATATGCAATTGCATTAGCATTTGATTAACATTGCAAAGCACATTAATGGGTTTGACTTATATGCATACCAAATTGTAAATTGTAAATAAATGAATACAGCGTCTACATGACTAGATTGAAAAAAAAAAAACACACACATTACATGGCTTGCTTTAACTTGTGCCTATTTATCCTGTGCTCTCATTGACATTGCTCTTCTGGGTGTGTTTACGCCACCTCTTTCAAGGTTGGCTCCGACAGCCGAGACAGACAAGTGAAAGACATGAAGGGAGACAAAGGCAAAGCGGAAGACAGTGTAACGAAGCCTCGCAGGGAGACAGCTAGACTGCGAGACACGCAGTGTAAACAAGGTAAGCCTGAGCACAGAGCTGGCGGGTGCAGGTAATTACACAAAGAGGCAGCCGAAATCCTGCTTTAATGGATAAAGTGCCATTTTTAATGCGGGGGCCCTTTCAACCTCTCATCCCAGCCGATCCTCTGCTGCCATTCTTTGTTGACAGCGAAAAAAGAGAGTCGTATTATGAGTGATCATTTCTGTGGTATTTTAATAACCCGGGTCAGCTCATCATAAATGTCTCATGGCAAGTGGGGGGGCTTTGGAAGTGACACGAGCACTTCAAAGCTTTTCCTTCTCCCGCATGGCGAGCCCTTCACTAAGGATCTCATCAATGACTCTAATAGACCTGCAAAGTAACGATGACAAGAAAATACACAAACCCTGATTTGCTGAACATATGTTTGATTTGCTTTCTGCCCCAGGCGATGAATTACATTAATTCCAGTGCCTGGAAGGCTGAGTGGGTGGCTGTGCAGGGGGCCACCGATTACGGCCGTCACCCAGCCCACCACTAGGGGTAATGGGGGCCTGGCCCTTCATTAAT
This sequence comes from Macroramphosus scolopax, assembly GCA_901007825.1. Classification (NCBI taxonomy): domain Eukaryota; kingdom Metazoa; phylum Chordata; class Actinopteri; order Syngnathiformes; family Centriscidae; genus Macroramphosus; species Macroramphosus scolopax. The sequence goes on from CAAKHC010002331.1 coordinate 38,287, forward strand.
GTTATTAGAGGGGCATGAGGTAAGAGACGGAGGTGGAATAGCATTTAGCAGCGCGGCTGAGAGATTACGGGGATTAGACATGATAATGTAACACAGACAGGGCTCTCCAGCGGGCCCGGGATTAGTGTCAGCACGCCACAGCAGGTCTGGGTTAGATAGCGGCTAATTCGGTAATGCTGCATGCAGGTGACCCCCCGCTCCCAGGCATCACTGCCGCTGAAGTGTTTGATTTATAATGTCAGAGTGATTATGGAAGGAAACATTTCAGTGAATGCCGGCACGGGGCATTTTGCTCAAATGTGTGTTTTGTCCTGCTTCACAGGAGCTTCCAGTCATATTCTAATACAGAGCCTTGAGATCACAGCTGAATTATTCCCTGTTTTTTATTGTTGTTTGCAGCTTGAAAGCCCAAGAGTGTGTTGCATTTGATGTGTAAAACATTCTGTTACACATAGGAGAGACTCTCGGTTTGAAATTAGACCAAATCTTCAGCGTTGACGGCACCTCACAACTTCACTAAATGGGGTGGCATGGCTCAGGAGATAGAGTGGTCGCCCTGTAATCAGAAGGTAACCGGTTCGATGCCTGCTTCCTCCAGAGACTTGAAGTTAAAACACTACTTTGTAAGGATCTAGTTACCCAGGAGACTTTACTAGTTCAGTCTCGTTGGCTTCATTTACTGCATCAAGTCAAACGCTCTGTGACTTCTTGTTATCAGGTAAACTGAGAGGTCACTCTACTTATTTAGCCTCGGAACAATAACGTTTGATCTGACAGTTCTATTATACTGTAAAATCCTCTTCCTCCCTACCAAGGGCTTCACTGATGTTTCCGTTACTCTGTGTGTGGTGCACACAGATTTTCAGGTATTCATCATCGTCTCTTCCCTTTCCTGGTTTGTGTTCCGAAGGGCCGCTCGTGGCTCCGACTCCGTTCAGGAAAGCCCATTTGAATATGCTGAGGGAGGCCACGGTGGCTCAGGCACCCACGGCACACTTTGATCCCCACAGATCTGAGGGCCTTTATTTTCTTTTTTCATGCCGAGGTTGAGCGAGTCATGGAAGCCTTGCCCCGCCAGATGTTTGGAGACCGGGCTCCTTCCTGTGTCTCATCCTGCTGTCGCCTCTGGTGATCGCATCAGTTCTCTCGGGGCTGCGGCTTCGGCCTGGTGTGTTTCAGGACACCGGCAGAGAAAAACACAGAGTTAGCCGTGAAAATCAAATTACCTCACCCCTCCAGACACTCTCTGCAGCCTTCTCCTATTAATGCCGAAACACCAGGGCGTGACCTGGAACCTCTTAATATCTTTGATGGACGTTGTTGCTCGGTGGGCCAAATGACACACTTAGTATTTCTTGCATGTATGAAACAAAGCCGAGGAGTAAGAGAGAGGATTTGGGGCGATGTCTGCTCCACTGTATATCGGACACTGGGCAAGGCGACTATTTTTACTCTTTCGCCAGATACCCGCAGTGCTGCTTTTTATGGTGGATGGAGCATTAAAACACTTTGTACTCCCGGCGCTCTCAGACAACCTTTGATTTCACTTTTTTTTTTTTTTGTCAGCGACAAAACACACACAAACACCAGTGTAATCATGTAAGCTACACACTCACGGCGATGTCACCTCTTGTCACCTGTCTCCTGAGCCTGAATATTAATGAACACGACATGTTTGGAAATGCGTCACGGAGGCGTGTGCAGAAAGAAAAGACTTTGCTAGCAAACAGCAGATATGATCAGAGCGCTCCGTGCGCTCCTCGGCGTGGTAAACAGGATGGCGCAGGGGATCAGTCAGAGCTGACTTTATGGTTTATGAAAGCTGAGCTACTTATGTTAACAGGCTTCTTTTTTTTTTTTTTTGAAGATTATAGTTGTGGTAAACATACATGTCAGGAGAGAGACAGCGATAATGTGGAGCCACAACACGGAGGCCAATTACCTCTGCACCTCGGAAGATAGTTCACCTGGGTGTTTGAAGGGATGAAACAAGGAGAAGAAAGAGAAAAAAAGGTTGTGGAGACTAGTTGAAGTTCATGTGGACACATTGGTTCTAGTTGTATCCCCTCAGTGCTTATTCTGGTAAGTCAGTAAAAATAGTTTGTCGCCTTGAGGTTTCTCTGTGCTTTACAGCTACAGCTGGGAGAGCTCAATGCAAAGGAGGAAGCCGTTTTACCCGCACTGAGGTCAGAACCTCACCAGTGCATCTCACTTTCCTCTCCGCCGCTTCCCTCCCTCGGCTCTTAAACGTCTTCCCACATGTCCTCCCCCACAACCAGGTGCTGCTCCACAAGCCTCCACCACCACAGCCGTGGCATCACCATATCAACACGCATCTGCGAGACAAATGATCCACCCTCTCCATGTTCTCTAGACAAATACTCTCCCTCCCTCTCGCTGTCTCTCAGCCTTTTGATTTATCAGTCTGTCTCCGCGTATCACCGCGTCTCAACCGGATGCCTTCAGTTTTAGGCAAATTACAGGCTCAGCGTAGCGGCAGCAGAGATTTGGAAGGGATAGGAAAGACTCAACTTAACGGAAGGAGTTGCCTCTGTCTGACGCTACCTACATAATCTCCTTAATGTCAGTGGGAGTAGTTAACAGGATGTACTTCCAAACTACTCATCATCCATCACAATCCCAACAGAATAATCTCCTCGGACGTAAAATCAAGGTGGAGAAGGATTCTTCAAGTTCTCGTTAAAATTCGCACGTGCGGATTGAGTCATTTGATATAGTTTACAAAGTTCCTCACAAGCAGAACTGTTATTGTTGTTGACATAATACACTTTGACGTATTTAAATAAAGCATATTTTATTTAATAGAAGAACTACTGATCAGGAGGGAGAAAGCTTAACGCCTTTCATTAGCATATTTCGTCTATTTTTGGCCTGGTTTCCTTGTCATTCAACAATCCTCCCTCACTACTTACTTTTTTTACTCATCCCGCCGGATCGCAGCTATAAACTACACGTATTACGTCCCCTGACAGATGATTGACTTCCACGAAGTTCAGAGTTTTTTTCGCCTCCACGCAAACATTTTCTTTCGGAGTTTCCAAAATCTGCTGTCAGGGGGGGAAATGATTGATTTCAGTGTGAAAAATTGGTGGTAAGTAACAACATCCTCTGGTTGCATTAGTGAAAACAGATGCAGGAAGTTCTCTTCCTCGGTCTCATCTGCAGGGCGTGACCTGTTCATCTTACAACACACGGCGCATAAGTTACTATTTAACTCTAATGTCTGAAATGATGAAAGTGGTGATAAATCTCAGGAGGCCTAAAAAGTTTTGGAAAAACCTCTCCAACTTCCCATATCTGTTTCGGCTCTTTGTTTGCAGCTGATGAATAATCTCTATTTGTGTGTGCATGTGTGTGTGAAGAGGTAAAAAGAAGGGTCTGGGCTGCACATGCCTCATTTAGACATCAAAAGCCCCTGCTGATGATTTTTCCTAATAATCTAATGCCTTTTGGTGCCGCTGCTCCCTCCATGTGAATAAACAAAGCCCCGGTGGTTCACTGTGGTCTGGGAGACGTCAGGTGATTGCAGCACACGATTTAGGAAGTAAATCGATACATCTTTAATTTATTCCACTAAAAATCCCTTTTAGCAGCTCTTTTATGTTCTTTCTGAGGAGCATTCAGATTATCGAGGGATTTCAAAGTGGTATTTACAGATGTATTACGACTCATCTGCCGCTCTTTGAAAATGAAAGCAATACCTATCTCAAAAAGAATTCCAAACCTTTTTATCTCACGAGGCAAACATGTACAATATGTGTCTCTCTTACCAAGAAGAGCAAACTCCACTTGGCTTTCTTCTCATAGGGGTAAATCAATATTGTATGAACTGCGCTGCCTCTGTATTCCCCGTCGACCATTATTCCTCCCCACCCCGAACAGCAGCCGTTACCCACGATCATTTAGCAATCCCCCGGTGTGAGCCACTGTCCGACCCCTTCGTAGCTCCGACTGCCCGTGTCCATGCAGGGATCCCATGCCAGAAGTCAGCTTGGCAACCTCTCTGCCTGTAATATATCTGCAGGAGCAGCATTCCTCTGGGGCTGGCCTGGATCAAATGGCAGTGATTTCCCAAACAGAGGCTCATAGATGGGAAGCCTGACCCATCCTCAGATCTGCTGTACGCTCTGATGGCTGCAGGTCAGAGAGGATAAATGAAGATGCTGAGCCCCGGTGTGTTGTGTTTGGGAGTCCTGCTCTGCAGAAATACATCCAGCAGGGACGTAGAGCCGACCGGCGGATTTAGGCTGAGCAGTTTGAGGAATAATTGCAATTTAAATGGCAATAAAATAAACCACATGCCTGTAATTGTGGTTTTCATAGTGATGATTGTAGCACCAGAATCACAAACTTATCTTGTTTTTACATTCACAGAATCAATTGTACAGTCAGAAAATCCTTGTTTTCTATAGACAGAATAAACATTATAGTGAGAAATAAGTTTAAACTGGGCGGACACCAACATGCAGTTAGTTATAGCTGAGTAGATTTACAGGCAACAGTTGTCATTATAACCAGTCAATCAAAACGGGGTTTAATAAAAACCCTTAATCCTACTTGGATCTGGAGACTTGTAGCTGAAGGCATCACATGGTTTCTGGTTTAATCGGAGTCAGCACACTTTTTTCATGTTCATAGATCGCTTTTTTTTTTCCGAAATAGGCGATACATAGATCTTTTGAAAACACATAAACAGACAGTCTACTTTACATTATCATCCCATTTACAAATTTCCTTCAAGGCCGTCAGGATTCGTTATTTGTGATTGAGTGCTTTGATGCAATTTCAGGGGAATAAGAAAATTTGCTTTTCAAACCCGTTTCAGAGTCATTAGCAGAGGGGATGTCCTACATACACTCGTTGTGTTAGCGGAATTTAAGGTGCAAACATTTATTTGTGTTGGTTTATTTCTTCCTTCAAGGAGTTTCTGGTTTCATCAGCATCCGTTGGTTTGTTTCTTTTGTTCGTCTGTTAGCAGGATTACGCAAAAACTACCTGTCAGATGTTCACAAAACTTGCTGGAGGAGTGAGTCATGGGCCGAGGTTGCACCTTGGATTTGATGCAGATCAGAATTTTGTCACTTGCTTCGGTGCTGCGCCCTCCGAGTGCCCCCCATGAGGTACAATTAGGACAGCTGGTCCTGCTGATGCAGCTTTCACAAAGCTAAACAGCAACACAAGACTATTTCATGATATTAAAACCTGAGTGCTCTTCATGCAGCTCAACCGAAGCTAGTTGTTAACACATAGGTATTTTTTTTTACATTTCATGAGTTCTATCTGAATATCCTGAAATACTCCGGGGTAACCAGGAATCACACAGTGGACCGTTAGCTCCTCTGAGGTTGGGGGAGATAAGATTCACGGTAAAAGTTTGCTGACAGGAACTGACAGGAACTTTCTGGGCATTTACAATGCGTGACTTTAGTAAACCTGTGCTGGTTTGAATAACATCAAGAAAGCCGAGGATAGACGGGGGGGGGGGGGGGGGGGAGGGGGGGGGGGGGGCAGCTCTTTGATGTGTAGGATTGAGATGTGATGAGGTCTGTTCAGTGAGTACAAAGTTAAGATGGAAAAAAGCAAATGCAGCTTTAGTCAAGGTAGAGAAACCGAGGTAGGAAGACATGATGAAGTAATGTCCTGTCTCACCAGAAACGTCGGCAAAGAAGATGAAACGCTATCTGACATTTAATATAAATGCTTCTTTGTGAAAATGTCTCGGCTTTAAAACACACTTTTGTAGACTTTAATTTTAGAAACGCCGGGATTGTGCTGTCCTAGGGAGGAGGGGGGGGGGGGGGGGGTCCTCTTTTT
>CAAKHC010002331.1:46190-64154 GCA_901007825.1 Macroramphosus scolopax
GGGGGGTTGAATCTTAAGGCTTTGTCAGCATGCTAATTTTAATGGTTGAAGGTCTGACTCGTGTTGTTCTATAAATGACATCTCCGCTCGGATCGGTGTGCTTTGGAAACTCCTCGCCGCCGTAGCCGCACATGTTGTGTTTGTTCGGTTTCTCACCTCGTGACAGGCTTCTAACATCTCACCACTTTCTCATCTCCTTCCACACACACCGCAGTCAAATCAAAGTGCTGGATGGAGAAGATGAGTACTACAAATTACTGGCAACGGTGGAGTCGATCCCGGAGGAGGAGTACGCGACCGCACCCCCCTCCCGCCCTTTCTAGTGGGCCTCTCGTCAGTCACAGATGAGCCCTACAATCATGTCAAGCGGTAAGACAGATGCACCAGACATGCAGACAGACACTCCAAAGACCATCCTCACTGGTGGATGTGCAGTGGTGTGCTGAGCGTGTATGAGCGCTGCAGAATAAGCGACCTGTACAGGCGAAGCCCTCCGCTGGTAATCCACCGCTGTGAGAAAAGGAACAGCTTACTCATCCGTGACACTATCTACTACTAGGTTTCATCAACATGATGCTTGATAATCATTCAAGATTCTGTTAGGAGGCTTCAGACGTGTCCACACCCAATTCAACTCTTGTCTTGTTTTGACTTGCTGTTATTGTGCTTTAAAGAGCAGAACTGTCAAATTACATATAAATCAAAACCTCAACATCCTAACTACATGAGCTGTTTTTGGATTAAGGTAAAATGGGTCACAACATAACATCATGGAGGAAGTATTGTGGGTCTGCAGAGACGCCCAGTCTCAAGAGAACCTGCTTCTTTGGTCAGTTTTAGATTTTCATTCTTCATTCATGTCATATCCGTCCTAATATGATGATTAAACACCTTCCTACTGCCTGAAATTATAGCAAAGTCTTCACAACGAACTCTTCAGTTTGTCCTGACAAACAAAGAGAAGCAAGCTAAACTGCCTTGAGACATTATCAGCAAGTATTTTGTGTTTTAATCTCGATAAATGACAACTTGTTAAAGATTTACTTGCTGACTGATCTATTAATGTTTCAACACTCCTCTGCGCCTCCTGAAGGCTGCGTCTCTGTGGCGTTAACCTGACATGGAAACATCTACCTGCTTTTAAGCACCATGTCTGTTGCTTAAGACAGATCCGAAAGACAAATCCTCCTGAAACCCAAAACTCTCCGCACGACTTCTCCCACAGAGAGTCAGAGAGGCTTTGTGCTGTCTGAGTGCAGGAATCACCACACATATCGCCTCACAGAGGCAGAGCGAGACCTCACTTTGAATTTCACCCTAAATACAGGAATTTTCTTTAAAGATGTGTGTCGGAAATGCAGGGCTGGCGAGTTGATTTGTGGAGCCTTTTTTTTTTTTTTTTTCTTTTCAATTTGCATATCATTTACTGTATCTCCCTTTGTTGACACCCGAGGGCCTGAGAGGAGATTTTGATCTTAATAGGAAGAGTAGGGTGGTTTGACTGAGGATCTCATCTTCCTTATAGTCAGCGGGGAAAACATTAAGAACTCTGCCTAGATAGCGAGATCGGCTCCACTTAGGTTCAGGTTCAGAAGAACCGCTGTGGGTTTAAAGAGGCCCAAAGTGAACATCATCTCCAAGTGCTAAGTACTGCGGAGGTCACGCTCAGGTTGAGACACGGTGGACTGACTCATCACCTTAACGTCACCGGTCATCTGTTTCTACTTTTTCCAACATGCACAATATAAAGACGTTTCTTTTGAAGCCTTATATTCGATGTAATTAAAACACGGTGGAAGTGAAATTTAAGATCGCAGATGATCCGACAGCTCTGCGGTCTTCACCCTGTCGTTTCCCCAACCAGAACTACGCTGCTTGTTGTTCTGAGCCGCCACAGTGCACGCAGCGGTAACACGGTTCATCCGGACTTGTTTGAAACCTCCGAAAAGAAGCTCCTCTTATGTAATGACGTCTTAAAAACAAATGCATATAAAATCTCCGATACCCTTTTTTATTGATAAACAAAAGTAGAATATAGCTCCTTCTTTGATCAAATTAGCCGACATACTGAATCTGCATCGTAAAGAGTGAGTATTTCCAATTTATTGCCATATTTAACGAGAAAAATTCAAAGAGTAATAGCCCAGACCACTGGCGGTGTTATAATGTGGTGTCACAGTTAGTTCAGAAGCATTTTACCTCCGGTCGTAGTCACAGATCCTGCAATAATTAACATCCTCGTTGTGCATTACTCCCTTGCTGGGATAGTTGGTTCCTCTGAAGAGCAGTCTGAAATAGGTCACCCCAGCACCCTGTAGTGCATCTTAAAAGTACACTGAATCAATTAAGTGTGATCATGCTCCCTTGATTATTTTGGCCCTGTTTTACCACGGAGAGGAATTTCAAATAGGCTCGCTAGTTTGAATAACAAGGTTGGACTGTGGTGACGAATGGTGCCAGAGTGGGTGTTTCTTCCCGTATTTCGCTGCCAAATTAACTCCCTGGCTGATTGCCTGCGTTAGCATATGAGAGGAGGTGAGCGGAGGTGTGTACGTAATTGCCTTGCTTAGCTGATTATGCGTTGCAAAAGGCAAATGTTATGAAATACTGTCGTCAGTCTCAGGAAAAAGATGTTCAGGACTCCGGAGCTTCTGTGTTCGCTCGGTCCTCGGGTTGTTCTGCGGGTGAGCAGGCAGGGAAGAGATGGTGTCAAGTCAGCGTTCGGGCCTGACACCTGTGTTTTCTTTAATAAGTCTTCGTAAAATCCAGCTCCCTCTTGTTTTCCCTCATTAAATCTGGAAACATCTGGTGCACGAGAGAGGACTCCTTTAATGTGGGCAACGTTACTGCCGCTGTTATTCTTGCCATTTTAGCTATTTGCTTCACACGCTACACTTTCATTAATGCTACATCCGACATTGTTATCCAAAGTTTTAAAACCACCTTCGCGAAAATCGCTGGAGCCGCAGCCTTAACAAATGATGAAAAGCTTTTATTTTCTGAAGAAGCATACTTACCTTTTCACCTAATAGTGATGTCTCGCTTCAAAGAGAGAGCGCGATTAGGCCGACATTGTCCTGTCTCTATATCCTTTCAGTTCAAAGGGAGAGTTTGAATACCAGTATTTTATATGCAGCCTTTTCAAATACTGTTTTTACACAGTTTACGTGCTTTGGGTATCCAGATGTGCCTGATTTTCATCACACTACACTATATCATATTCTATGGCCGCGTACCCCAGTAAAGTTTTGTTTAGAAACACTCCTGCCAACTTTACGTGAAAGGAGATCGGACAAACACGCCTGCAAACGTAGCATTGTGATGATCTTCGCCGGCTAATGATTGGAGCCGAATAAAGCGACACAAACGAGTGCCGACCAGATGTCAGATGTGTATTTTGGGCTGTGAGCAAAAGGACATTCCCTAAAGACGGTATTAATAAAGAAACAGACAGAGAGAGTGAGAGGCATAGAGGAAGAAGGAGATAAAAGAGGCTGTTGAGTACCTACATCAAAAGGTCTCTTAATGACAAGGGATGCCATTAGGGTTACAGTGGTTTTTGTTTCAGCTTCCTCACACCTGCAGTTTGTTGAGGGTCTTCCACGCACTGTTTTGTTGTTAACATTTGCATGAATGTAAAGCGCATGCACGAGGAGATAAGAGTTTGTTCCCGTTCTTCTTGCCGGTGACCAAATGTTTTGGTCCATTTTTTACAGCTTCCTCTTCATTTGCAAAACAGACAAAAAGCTCATCTGCTACTCAGGGCAAAGAATGCTAGAAGAAGGTCTCACAGAACAATAGAAGCGGGATGTAAACGCTGTTGTCCTGTACGCCATGACATTTATTGACTTTAAAGTTTTCTCGGTGCCTCCGGAGCTGGAATGGGATTTGACAAATCAGAGCGTGAAATTGTGATTAGCCTCTCTCGGTTTGTAGACCGACTGGGGCACGAGCAGACTTGGCATGGCCAAAGGTGTAACCTGTTTTGTTTTGCCCCGGCACTGCGTTCCCAGATGGTGGGACCAGCTGCCATTGAATAAACACTGGACGGGTAACTGTGTGAGAATTACCACGGCCTTGTTTCGGTTCGGGATGCATAACGGAAAGCTTGTCTTTTTGCCACTGCCAGGGGGCACAGGGACCTTTTGATGAGGTCAAAATAGAAAAAAAAGTGTTGGACAGAACTGTTTTAAAATCTGCCCGACAGCTCCTGCCTTTGTTTCATTAGTGTCGTAGTGCATGCAGGACCCCACTGTCATATCACTAAAGGTAATTACAATTTTATATCCTAACATGCTCCCTTGTCAACAGTCTGCACTTTGTTTATTACTCCAAAAGAAACCTTTGACTTCTAAGCATTTTGAGTCAAATATACAAACACATATGAATATTTGTTTGTGTTTTTGGGTAAGAAATCATAATTTCCTCGTATTTTGAGTTCTCCTTGTGTTCGCTTTAGGTGCCTTGTGTTTAAAGAGCTGAGAGCCAACTATTTATTGTGACATTTTAAAGTATCTGTACATGTGACAAACTTTGAAAGGTCATAGCAAACTGCCGGACAGCTGCGAGGAGCACGTGTTGTGTTTGTTTGTCCTGCTAAGTCACTCCGGCACAACAATACCTAGAAAATTGTAATTGATTTTTCCACTCATAAAAGCTGACAAATATCTCTTCTGCATGTCACCAATGGGTTGAAGATTGGAGGTGATGTCTTTTTATAACCGTTTGTTTGGGAGAGCGAGGCGAGCTGTAGCCCCGTACATCATCACGGAGGGGGAGCATTTCCATCTTTAAGGCTGGATTATCACATCCAGGGTGGGCTGAAGGAAGGTATAATGACCTGTCCCGCCTTACGTGACCCCCGGGCCAACCCGCACATTGCCAAGGCTTTGCTCTTTGCTCTTGAATATGCAGAGATCTCCTACTTCATAGACTCAGAAGAGAGGGGGGGCGAGTTGTATCGCATTGCAGGGAAAATTAGTGAGACCAAAGTTGGAGTTTCTGTGTGTAGGGGGCTGCGAACAATGGCAGCTTTCTGTCAGACAGCAACTTCAAAGGTCTGCTGAGTGACTGCTCTGAGTTATACTTTGTTGTAGATCACTGAGGAAATTCACAGATGTTTTCTCATACGAGACACCATTATAGCGGCTCAAGTACCCAGTAGCCTCGAGCATCACTCCCTCCCATACTCCCTCCCTCGTTCTCCCACACACCCACTCTCACTCTCACACATGAACCCCCACCCCCACGCTCAACCCCAGACTCTGATATCTCATGTATGAGACAGATGTGGAACCTGTTTTCTCTCCAACTGTCCAGAGAATATGGAAAGTTAAAAAAGAAAAAAAAAAGAAGGGTTCGTGGTGTGGCGGAGCCTCCCGTCGATTCCGTCAGATCCACAGCTCGCGCCGTCAGATCGCTCAAGATGTCAGAATCACATGCAGCTCAACATTCTGACATCCATTCAGCCTGAATATCAAAATAATTCAAACTAAATTTCATTATTGAACACCGATGGTGGGATTTGTTTTGGGTGTGCTGCATTATGTAATGTAGTCTCTCTCTCTCTCGCTCTCTCTCTCTCTCTCGCTCTCTCTCTCTCTCTTTCTCTCTCTTTCTCTCTCTCTCTCTCTCTCTCTCCTCTGCAGATTGCCTTCTTCAACTTCAAAGTGGACCTGAACCAAAAAAAACTGCATCCCAACCACAACGTTATCTCTTGTCCATTGTATTTATTTATAGTAAATCACTGTTTTATATGAGTCAAATAAATGTGTTTGGAAAACTGAGTTTTGATTATTGATGTAAGTAGTGCAAAATCTATGGTAGAAAAATCGTTTTTTTTAATGGCAACAATCTAGACTACATACAAATTCCTCTGGTTATAACATGGGAACTCTTCATTGCTCTGCAGCCATTTGTACCGTCTATGTTAAAAAACAATGTCAAGTAAGAAGCCCTTCTTGGGAATGGAACATTTAGTCTTGAGTAACCTTTAATAGGAAGAATTGCAACCTGTTGAACCTTCAGAAAAGGATTAACTCTCTCTATAAGGTGCACATAAAACACAAGATACTTCACATTTTTACTCCTGTAGATAAGAAAACTAACCTTTTCATTCTTCCCTCAAATACAACTGGGAGAGTTGGGAGTTTTCCCGTCAGCATCTCAGTTTCTAAACGCAGCTTCAAACACGTCTGCACCCTTTAATAGTATTTCAGCTGCTTGATCAACGGACCTTTATGTTGGTGAAATACTATTGCAGGGAGGTCCTCCAAGTTAATTTTCCCATCAAACGCCGCAGGAAAACTTTCCTTCAGCCCTAATACTGTAAAACCTGAGGCATGGTCATCAGACGGAAAAGGTTTTGAGCAAGTAAATTACCTCGGGGACTGGACATTGTGTCAACCACACAGTCATGAATTTCTTACAAACTATATCAAAGTGCTGCTCAGCCAAATCCATCCCTCAGCCGGGGTCCCATTGAGATGCATTAAAATGTAAGAACTTGCATTTAATGCTGAACCAAGAATCTCAAAGGAAGATATCAATAATTTGGTACCACTGATGGTTTGCAGAGTTCACGCGGTTATCATATATGTCTGACATGTGCCTTGCATGGCAAGACTCACATGTAGAGCTGATTGAAGTGAATGTCCAGCCTACATCAGAATGGACATCTGTTACTTTAACGTTCAAATCACGGATGCACAAACACAACATACCGACTTGGAGAAGAACGTCCATGCAGTCCATGAGAGGGTTCCAGGGGGTCCCCGGCAAAAATGGAATCTTTTATCTCTATCAAGTCTACAGTGCAATGATATCAACGAAGAGGTGTTACACAAATCCGTCTTATGATAAAAAGATAGAAAACAGGTTGTTTAAACACTTGCAAAGTGATTTTTTTTGTTCGAATTACTTGTTTATAAATGATTATAATCACTTAATAGCCTTTAATACAGCCACATTTATAGTTTTAAGATGTTCTCGACACATTTGTTAAGGCACAAGAAAATACTAAATAAATGTAATTTGTGTCGAACGTGGTTTTTGCAGAAAGACATTGCAATTATAACGTTTGAATCCATAAAATTTCGGCTATTCGTTCTCCCTCCCTCATGATAAATTCCAGAATATATTAATATGCAACTATTTTCATTTCACCAGTTTAGCTGCTGGACACCAGATGTCTCCTACGTCACTATAAAGTCTCAGTGTTTGTTCACTAGAAGCTTCAGGTTTCCACATCATACCTGTGAACGCTGAATATTGGACCAGGTGTGACTTCCCAGCTATTTGTGATGTCACAAATCCTGCTCATAGGCCCCGCCTCTTAAAAATCTGATTTGTCAATGAGCACAAGCACAGACAATTTATACTTCCATCAATGAATGTGAAGACCACCTCCGCTCAAACATTCATCCAGGAACAGGAAGAAAACACATTACTCCACATTCACAAGTTGATGCCATTAACAACATGACGTCTCCAAGATGATTTTGTATTCCTGGTGTGGCTTCTTGAGGAGTTACATACATGCTCTTGTGTATAACAACATACACTGTATTCATTAGGATGCGGCTGACAGCAGCACCCGCCACTGCCTCCACTCGATGTAAACAAGTTTCATCCTCAGCAGTTATTTATCAATCGACAGAGGGACTACACCGCTCCTGTAGCCAGTTTGGTAGTTTAACATGGCTCCAGTACAGCCCAGCAGGACTCCCCCTTTCCCTCATGACTGTGTGTAAAGCCGTGGGAGAGGACTGGGTACATTAATCCCTTCAAAGGAACAGATCTAATTCAAAATCTGCCGCTCCAAACTAGTTGAGAGTACAGTGATTGTTTCTGCAGGGAAGCCAGATAAAGATCACAGAGTTGATATAGAAAACTACAACTTCCATTTGTACCGCTGTACCCCACTGCTCCACCACAAACGTTCGGATATTATCTCCTGAAAACTGCATACTTTGCCTTCATTAGATGTTCTAAAACAAATATCATTTGACAATTTAGCCTTTTATGTTCTTAACTTACTGTTTTATTTGGATGCAGCTGTGCCTGCAATCTACCTGCTTTTCTATGAGCATCCACCAACAAACATATAGACACTTTAATGATGAAAGATAATTGAGACATCATTGATTTAACATTTTTGACTTGCTGTACTTTTTTTTTTTTTTTTTAGCTCCCAAGTGTACATCTGATTCTCCACAAAGAAAGAGAACTTAAATCAGAGCTGATAAAACAAACGAGGGAAATGAGTATTTTCTATGGAGGGTATAATTAAGTGTTTGGTGCTGTGTTGTAGTTCAAAGGCACAACAAAGAAATGCAATTCAAATTAGGAATGTAAAAGAGATTCTGATTCTTCAGAGATGAGAACTTTGTGTTGAGTCACTTGATTTCGTCTCTTTCCTCCATCAAACAGTGAGCTCTTGGAGATCTCCAGAGATAACAATGTCACATTGTCACATAGAGTTCTGCTACAAATCCTTAATTACAAAAAGAGGATCAGATGACTACTGCATCCAATAGCAGGGTCTCCAGGCGGCACGGGGGTCTTTGATCAAGAAAATCCAATTATTTGTGTATATACATTTCCCACATAGTGATTACTTCATTAATTGTCCCGCCTTTATCTCCTCCCTTCCCATCCCCCCTAATAATCAGCTCCTTTATCCAGACCAACAAACACACCATAGGAGCTTTGTGGATTCAAAGGATTTGCTTTCCTCTCTCAAAGAGCCGCTATTCTTTGATGATTGGGCAGCGGCAAACTTCAAAGTCATAAATCTTATTTCTGACTGGCTGGCGGCCCACCAAAGTCCTTATCAAATTCTAAGAAGTGATCCCTCACTCTTCAGATAGTCCAAGGATATCTCGGAGAGAGGAGGTACCGCAGAGACGCTCGACAACTGCGAATGCACACATTTAAACAAATTAGCGCTTTTTATTCGTGTTAGTTTCCATCGAGGTGGAGGAGGACGTTTACCATGGCAGCAGTGGCTGTACTGCGGAATGAAACACTCCAGGCTTTTCTGCAGGTTTGTGCGCAAGTTTTTTTTTCTCCTCACTCTAGCGACTTTAAATAACTTGTAAGTCCGAATTTAATCTGCAATGCGAGTTTTCTACAAATGTAAGGTTTAAGTCGCGCTGCTGTCATTATCCAGTGTCATTTATTTCTTAATTGTTTTGCCGTGATGTAACTTTTATGGCGCATTTATAACGATTCGGGTTTCGACAGGGTCGATTTAGTGCAGGTGGAAGTTTAACTATTATTTAAACAACCTAGAAATGCGAATGTCCGCCAAATCCAATGTAAAAAAATGTCGATTTTTCGCTATGTTAGGTGGATGTGCCCCACTATTTAACGGCATCTTCCTTTGATTCATGGTACACCTCTCCAACAAGTTTGGTACAAATCGGCCGGGTAGTTTTTTGTTTAGTCCAGCTAACAACCACAAACAAACACACAAACTGAATAAAAACACGAACTATGGTTATTATAAAGTCTGGTGAGCTTTGGTCGGAAGTGAGTTGATGAGTTATTCTAATGCAGAGAATGTCTCGTGTTTTCCAGGATCGTACTCCAAACTCTTCTCCAGAAAACTGCAAGCACTCTCCGCTGGCCCTCCTGGCCGCCACTTGTAACCGGATCGGGCATCACCACGGATCCAACCACACAGATTTCCTCCAGGTCCCTTACGACCCCACTCTGGGTTCCCCTTCGCGTTTATTTCACCCGTGGACTAACGAGGGTAACCATCAAAGCAGCCTGGCTGGCAACACTACTTTCGGACTATCCAAGCCCCAGTTGTCTGCGCACATCCAGAGCTCCTTCAGCTCCCACCACGAACTGCCCCTCACCCCTCCCGCGGACCCTTCGTACCCCTATGACTTCTCCCCTGTGAAGATGTTACCTTGCTCCATGCAGTCCACCTGCCCTCCCACCTATGTCCCGGCTGTCAGTTACGCTGCCCCAACTCCAATCCCGCCCGCAATGCCAAGTTTTGTCACAGGACACTCCGGCCTTGTGCACCAGCAGCAGAGACAGTTGTCCCCCAACCCAGGAGAGGATATTCCGTGGTGGAGTCTGCAGCAGGGGAACCATGTGAGCCACTCTTCCTCTCTCGGCCCGCATCGCTTCCAGCTGCAGAGGGGCTTGGTTCTGGGACATACGGACTTTGCGCAATACCAGACGCAAATCGCGGCTCTGCTGCACACAAAGTCTCCTCTGGCGACTGCGCGGCGCTGCAGGAGATGCAGGTGTCCGAACTGCCAGTCCTCCACGTCGAGCGACGAGCCTGGCAAAAAGAAACAGCACATTTGTCACATACCGGGTTGCGGGAAAGTTTATGGCAAAACTTCTCACCTCAAGGCGCACCTGAGGTGGCACTCCGGAGAGCGGCCGTTTGTGTGCAACTGGCTGTTCTGCGGCAAGAGTTTCACCAGGTCGGACGAGCTGCAGAGACACCTGAGGACTCACACTGGAGAGAAGCGATTTGTTTGCCCGGACTGCTGCAAGAGGTTCATGAGGAGTGACCACTTGGCAAAACATGTCAAAACGCACCAGAACAAAAAAAGCAAGTGCCACGATAAGACACTTGAGCATGTCAAAAGGGAGGACACGAGGAACATGTAACAACCCTTCTAGTAATGTCAAACAGTAGAAATCACTCGTGCAATACAGTCAGTCCTGCATTAGATAAAGTGAAGTGAGCTGCATTTATTTCTTTACTCTGTCGACTCATTTCTTACATCCTGACGATAGTTTCTAACATTGCTGGTCTGTGTAGCACATTTATGTGTATTTATAAAGTTAATTTGGGACCATGGAGAAGTTACAGGTCACGAGTTTGAATTCACTGTCAATACCATATCAAAGAAAACAAGTTCCCAACTTGTGTTTTGATCATTGTCTTCGGTGGAAGATTTCACTGCCCTGTAAATTATATTTAATAGCTTTTGTTGAATGAAAGTGTCCGTTTTTTGCTCCATACGGGGTGTTTCTAAGCATGCTCTTGAGAAGATCTGCTATTTGTTGATATGACCCAAATACTGTGTGAGAATAAAGAATTTAACATTTTCCTCATCTCAGAATAATTTATTTAATCTCCCTCAGTTATATGGGCGATGAGACGGACAGGTTTTATATCCTAAGGTGGCTCTAATGGGAACTGTTGTCAAAGTTTCTCAGGGTTGTACGACCGTGTGATAATTTCAAATTACCTTGTTGAGGAGCATTTAAAAAATCAAGGGATTGGAGGAGGTAATGTGGTCCTGTTGCTGATTGTTGAAAAAAATTATATTTTTAAAGGTATATTTCGCAGAAAATCCCATTTATTTTTTTCTTCATAAAATCCTATGAAAAACACAGGAGAAAATCAAATTTACCTTTTAGACCGATATAGTCTGACGCAAACAGTTTGTGAATTTACTTTTGGAATTACATGGTCAGAAGTTGTAGAGTTGCTTTAGACCTTTTAAATCCGATCGCCCCAGAAGTTTAAGACCATTGTTGTTTTCTGTAACCGTTACCAAGTTGTGGTGAGGTGAAGGAGTTGCGTTTGTGTGCACTGCGTTTTAAAAAGCTACCTGGTGATTGCGGTGAAGTATTTCTGTGCGGAGCCAGACGTTTTCCGCCAACAGTAAAACTGTCATAAAGATTTTACTCCTACATGGATGTGCGTACTTCCGATGTGCATGCAGGTGATAATATTGTGAAACTATCTTTGACTAAAACTCTGTGTGCTACATTCTTAATTTCTATGTCTTTTCTCATAGAAACAGAAACAGAAATAAAGTGAGAATATCCCCCTTTTTTTTAGAAACACGTAGGGATGATCTTGTGAAAGCACTCAAAGAGAGGTGGACTGTTATGTGCTTTAGTTTCTGCGTTTAACTCTTCGCAGTAAGCTGAGATGAGACAAATCAACAGGGAAACACTTTGCCTTAGCAGGAAAATCTCTGGATTCATGTTACGGATGTTGCACACAGGCTGCGCAGCAAGTTGAATGTCGTTTTCAGAAACTCAGGGTCTTAATGGAAAACAGTGTAGTTGCAGGTGTTAAGCTTTTAGCCAAACAGATTGGTTAAAGAGTGTTGGGACATAATGGCGTTTATAGGGCAGCCTGCACACCTATGACACACTGCAGAAGTGGCATGTTATCTAACACTGCTCTACCCACTGCGAAGGGCCTTGCTTAAAATCACTTTAGCGGGCTAGACTGTGTGTTTGTATGTGCCACTTGCTCATCCAGGGTGTTTCATTTTGACTTCCTCCTCACACTTTCCCCCACGTTTATAACAGTTGAATCTTCTCGGGGAAAAAACAGCTTGGTTCCCCGACCCCGAAGGCTCCATAAAACTAATAATCAGGAATTCTTCAGCACTGCGGCAGACGTGAACGAGAGCAATGCCAAGCATCGCTGCCTGCCAGCAGTCCCTCTGTTGTCCCGAATGTCTTGTGTGAGATCACTGAAAATGTCAGGGTGAAGACAACAACCCCTGCCATCTGTTGAACGTTTGAACTGGCACTTTTCTGCCTCGACAGCGCCCCCTTTTGTAAGTCGCCTCTGCGGTTCATCAGAGCAGGAAAACATAATTCACAGTAGTGTATCTGGTTAAAGCGGCGGCCCACGCTTTTACATTCTTTCACATCTTGAAAGTTGTCAGATATGTTATGGAAAGGCCATCAAGCATCGTGAAAATATTCAAGTCCATTTGTACCATCAACTTTTATCAAAAATTGCAAAATAGAGTGTTTTGGTTCCCTTCATGCTGCAATAACAGCCAGAGGGTTCCTGCTTTTTTTTTAAAAAAAACAGTTTCTTAATTATTCTGATGCAACCCATTTCATCTCGTGACCAAACTTGCAACTTGATTTTTGGATGCTGTACAAGTGTAAACAAGCAGGTCGCATCTCCACCAAAATTGTAAATACAGGATTTGAACCTGCTTTCCTTCCTTAATTTACTTTACCCTGATTACTTTTCTTCAATGCTTGACAACAATAGCATAAATACTAATACTAGACAACAATTCAGAACCATTAATTCTCTTTCCTGATCTCTATTTATCATAACAATAATGTCAAAAAAAAACTTTATTTAAATGATCAAAGTTGCAGAGCAGTGTTACTGGTGTCTCCTGCGGTTCTGTTCATTCATTCCCTCCGGTGGATCAGATTTGCTGCTTTATAGTGTACAACCCTGTACAAGTGCTGATATGTGCAGTGGGTGAAATGAGACTGTGAGAGTTGTATTCAGTTTTATCAAATCTCTAGAATGAACAATCTGCATGAATATTAACAAGCGGCGTTATAATGACAAGAAGGGAAGGCCTATAATTGAGATATGAACCTCTGAACTGCCGAGTCTTTATCGAAATATTATGATCCTATTATGAAATGAAGCCTATGGATGTTGAATGCAGCCAGACTGGCACCCCACAAAGGCATTGTTGGGCTCTGATTTGGCTTCATTGTCCAAGATAGGCGCCATTCTCCAGCGCTGTAGGGGGTCATAATGCTTGACTCTTCGTAGGGAGGATATTATATGTTTTGGCTTAAGTTAATTTGCCAAAACTGAATGAGAGATTTTAAAGACTTAAAGAAATTCATATTACAAATTCCTCGCCGTACAGTATGTGACTCCAAATGACCGTCCCGAACCTGGTGGAGAAAAGTATCGTTAACATTATTACCATAAATATTATAGCAGATTAAATGCTCTTTCCAAGTTGTATTATTCTGTATGTTATTCCTGTCAGACCGACACCCAGTTTTACTCTTTTATTCTGCATTTATAATCAGAATATAAACTGTTTTCAACTCACTATATTGAACTTGCCGTCAGATATATTTTTGTTCCGTATGTATGTGTTAAAAACACATATAATACTAATTGAATTGAATATATAATCAAGTTTGTTGATGATAGTCATCATTTTGTGCATTTATTATTAGTATTAGTATTGAAGGTTTACCTTTGTTTGTTTGATCGATAACTTGTTGATTTTATGCTATTCTACTATTTCCAAAGTCAAGAATGAACATTTAAGGCTCCAAATATCATCTTGAGTTTTGAATACAAGTATAGCAATACTTGTATTCCAATAATATAGGTATCAACAGGATTTGTTCATGTGTGGAATCATAATTTAAATGA
The DNA here is from genome assembly GCA_901007825.1 of Macroramphosus scolopax. NCBI lineage: Eukaryota > Metazoa > Chordata > Actinopteri > Syngnathiformes > Centriscidae > Macroramphosus > Macroramphosus scolopax. The sequence goes on from CAAKHC010002331.1 coordinate 60,361, forward strand.
TTGCAGCTATATTATATGGTGTTATCATTAAATGTTAATACACTGGTTAAACATATTTAACACACGGTTCAGTTCTTAAACATTCAGTAATTCAATATGTCCTCTCATCTGTTTAACTACATTATAGTTATTAACAACTATACATGTTTAAATAATTATTATGAATACTTAATATGGAGGGGAATTAAAATAAAGGATATTTAACTCAATAAATTAATAGTGAAAATGGGTGCTGATATAAGAAAACGTAATCATTTTAAACTACCATGTTTTTATATCAGATTGAAAAATAGTGTCTAACCTATAAAATATAAGTTTCCTTCTGCGCCCATGTGATCTTTTGGAATCAGGTTTCTTGGAACAGACTCTTCATCAGACATCATCTTACTTTACTGTAGGTTTTGCTCGGCGGTGGTTTTTCAAAATAAAATGACTGGCATGAATTAAAATCCCTGAAGTCTCCATCTCTGCGGAGACTGCTGCCGGGAGAAAATACAAATGTGCAACAAAGAACAGGTGAAGCACACAGACTAACTATACAAGGAGGGGAAGGATAATTAGCCACAGGTGGAACACAAGAGGGCGGGGCGGGAAATCACAAAGGCTGGAAGCCCACAAGGGCAGAAAGTGTATCTGAAAAAAGAAAATAGGTAAAAGACAGGTAAGTGAACTACATAATAAAATAGGCAATGAATAGCTTTGTGGTGGTAACTGGGGACTGTCCTTGATGGTTTTCACTTGGCCAACATGTACTGAGGATAGTCATGGAACTAAGGAGCTTGAGGCAGACAGTTGTGGGGTTGAGAACCTTGTAGCTGGGGAGGAGGCAAACCCGTAGCAGAGGAAGGTATAAGGCATTGTGTGCATATTCCACCAACAGGAGGACGGATCTAAGGAGGCAAGGTTGCATAGACGGATCTCGACTCCTTGGTTAGGCTGCTCGGTCTGGCTGATGGTGGCCAGAAAAGAGACTCTGGTTCAGCAGAGAGCAGGATGCCTTCAGAGGATCAAACTGTGGATCCTGGTCTGGCACCATGTCCCCGGGGAATCCATGGATACCTGCCTCAGAGCTTTCAAAGAGATCTTTGTTGACAGCTGTCAATAGCCAGATAGACGTGCTGTAGAGTGTGAGCACAAAGGTCACAGCTTGACACTGTTAGCTCATAAATTGTGAACTTTTGCTTTACATTCAGTCATACAATAGGAGTTGGTTAAATTCCTTTTTTTAAAATTCTTTAGTCCCCAGCTTTACTGTCCTACATGGTCAAGTGCAGTCGAACAGCGACCCAATCGCTCAGTGTGGAGAACTGCAACTGAACTAATCTTTGAACTCAGGCGAGTCTTTTGCACCTGTTACAACAACACAGATATAAATGTAAGACCTTTGTACTTGTGTGGACACACAAAGGGGCTTAAGTGTCTGTAGCTGTGAGCAGGCGATAGGGGGTTTTCATGTGTCTCTGGAGACCTGTTGGAATAACACCCACTGGCCAGGACAATACAACAGACTCCTCCAGTTAAAGACAATAAACATATTGTACTGTAATCAAGATGACATCATGTTGAATATAATCTCATCTGCACAACAGTAGGAGAGCAGAGACAAAAAACCCCGTTGCTCTTCATTGTATTTGGCATATACATATTATTTAAACTAAGACACGAGGATTTATATTCCGTCTTAAATAACTCCTGATTGCAACTAGTCAAATTGAGTCATTTACATTTTTATGAGAAAATTAAAGGATTGCACTTCTGCATATTTTAATTGGCTTTTAAGGAAAAAAAAGGGTATTGGGTATTTAAACCATGAAAAATTGTTAAATTGGATTCTAACTTTGACTCATTATATCAAGACATATAAAAGTGATGTGATAAAGAAGAAATTTCATGCCGGTTCTGATTAAAATGGCGACTCTTGAATCGAGGTTTATGCGAAGGGTGTCAGCGGAGTCAGCCTCCTGCTGGGCTCCCTGTTTTGTACGTCCGCACACAAAGATAAAACTGTAATTAAAATATGTGATTTCCCTCACAACTGATTTCCATCTCTTTATTGAATACATAAATATTTTTAGATGCAGATAAGTATTTGCAGTGTATCACACGTAGCGGTGATAGAACTTGAACTTTTCCTTTGGTGGAACTCAAATAAAGAGGGAATGTTCCTTTTAAAAAGTCAGATTTGTTCATTTATTGTATTAGCTTAAAGCCACAGTAGCAAGGAATCATCATCGTTATCAAATCAGGAAGTGTTGCACATCTGGATCAGTCCTATTTACACTAAACGTTGCTGATCAATGAACATCTGTGCAAAATATTCCACTAATAGATATCTAGTTCGTTGGACCATTACAGAACGCAGACTGTTCGTAGGGGCACAGGTGGAGCTACGGACCTGACGTGGTCACAGATGGTTGTCATTGGTGGTATCTAAGGTTCTCCTTATTTGATAAAATCCAACTAGGCTCTTCAGATTGTTGGTCCATATTATCTTTACTCCTCAGTGCTGAGCTCTGTGTTTAGAGTCCAACATCACCAGTATGTGTCTACGTCTGTTCTCAAGAGACTCGCAGAGATTTAAGCATTGATTTTGGTATTATGACATTTAGTCGACGAGCAGCGCTTTCTTGACTCAGCTGTGACACGTGCGTTCGACTTCTCATGATCTTTTAATGGGAAATCTTTATTTTCTTTTATTTTTGAACCAGATCTAATGACTTGCATTGTAATATCACTTTGGGAAGGCTTGTGCATATCCGCCTCTTGAGTCTAAGACAGGCTGGAAAGATGAAACAAGACGAGGCAGACACCATTGACACCAGTGAGACACCATGTGACAGCTGAGGGAAATTCACTGACAGCCGCCGGCTCACGGAGAGAGAACAACTGGATCAGGCCATGTTTGTTCTCTCAGGGAGACTCAGGCTCGTTCACACGCTTATTTCCAGCCACTAATGTTTCTTTGGGCAACCAGATGTGTATAAATTTGGCCCACAGATTGCAGTAAGAACAAACTGAAATGCAGAAATGTTCTCTGTCTACATGACATCTCTCTCTCTCTCTCTCTCTCTCTCTCTCTCTCTCTCTCTCTCTCTCTCTCTCTCTCTCTCTCTCTCTCTCTCTCTCTCTCTCTCCCTCACCTCACACACACTGTATATTTGGATTATGCCCCATCTTGTGGCCAATCTTATGCAGCTTCTTGTTTGTAATGTTTGTAACCCAAAGGTCTCTGGATAGGTACACAAAAGATGTGTGATGAGGAAGAATATAAATGTTGTGATGGGTATCGATTGGACAAACAACTGATTAAGCCAAATTAAGCAAGTGTGGTGGGACACCAGACCTTAACGTTAATTTTGAACAGACCCAATAAAGGCCCACATTTGAATGTCTGGCATGAAAGTGATGACAAGGTGAGATTGTTTCCTTATTCTGCGTTCGTTTTTGAGGAACCCTGAAACAAAATCCAGCCTTCAGTTGATGTTCATGTTGCCAAAAATCTGCCTGACACACATTGGATCCACATCAGCTGCCCTGACAGGAAGAGTCAGATGGTCAGAGAAGACCTGCGTCTCAATTTGGCCACGAACACGTTCATCGAGAGAGATAGCAGACATCAGAACTGGACAGCTGCTTTTTACGTCAACAGACTGGAGCTATCCAGTGCTGAAAACACCACACACACACACACACACACACACACACACACACAGAGTGCCTTCTATGACACAGTTTGTGTCTCATGTTAATTGAGTGTCACAACATGTGAGGTTTCTTTGTATCAGATTCATGCT
>CAAKHC010002335.1:0-11424 GCA_901007825.1 Macroramphosus scolopax
TAATATTTGCTTGTTTGTATTTTGCAGCCTCCAACGCATGATTCAATAGTTATCAAGTTGCATTCATACCCTCGTGTTTTGAGCTATAAGCCAATTACAATAAAGCCAACACACTCACTTGCATGTACAATAATACGATACAGTACGTACAATTTCTGAGAAGAGTGATAGAGAGTAATACCTGGTTAATTGTTTTTTAACAGAAAATAGACCGAACAAATAAGACCTACCTGAAGATCTCAAGCATCCTTGAAGCTGTGATGAGCATGCAAAGTGAACCACTCTTTTATAGTTTTGGCGCCAAGCATGCTTGAAGTGTTTCTTTAAGGAACATCCTGGTCCAATACCAACTGTTACTTTTGTACCATTTGAACTTGTGTGTTTGTTTAGCTGGATCAACCCTTATATAGACAATTTGAATCGACATGCAGTGCATCTGTCCTGTCGCAAGGCATATGAGTTGTGTTACGTGCTTCTTTTTAGGTGGTATCTCATCACTTACGATCCCACAACATCTCAAAATCTTTATTTTAATAGCATTACCTGTGGCTCAGGAAAACATTTTACTTAGTTGGAAAAACAGGATAAAGTTGTCAATAAACCGTTGTGTCAGTTTATAATCAGAACACGCAAACCGAGAGAAGCCACCAAAAAGGATCAACTAGAAGCTAATGCTTTACTGCTGGGATTGCTGGATTTCTCCGCAGACAGAGGGTCCTGGGCCAAAGATGGATTTTATAATTTAGGAACGTTATCTATGTCATCCCATAATAATCTAATCGATTCGTCAGAGTTCCTGAAATTATTTAAAAGTGTGTCAGCCTAATAGGGCCAACTGACAATATTCTGACCTTTACTGTTTTGTCTATGCTGAGGTTCATTCTGGGAAACTACCATTATTTAGATTTCCAGTCAGTCTGTCAATGTACTTGTCATGTGGTCGTTACGCACAGTTAAGATAAATGTGCACAACATTTTATGTAATGCCGTGTGAGAATCGTCAAACATTACACTGATGTTTTGTTGTTGTTTTTTCTCTTGTGATGATTACTCCCACTCGTTGCAAAAAAGTGAATATTGTAAATATCATGAAGGGAGGACTTGTTTTGCAGCATGGTTGTATTATAGTGAATTTGTATCAGTTAACTTATTTATTGACTAACTCACAAGTAGGAATGATAAGAAGCTAGATATGGTTGCTGAAGGAGTCTTTAATGTTGACTAGTGTGCCATCAAGGTGGGTTCATATTTCATCTTCTCACTGATACCTGTACCAACACAGTCGCACCAATGTTGATCCTTATTCCAATGTTTTGTCAGCATGAAGAGAGTTCAAGGCCTCTAGAACAGTTTTGTATACACAACATTACAGTTAATTCCAATTTCAACAGTCTTATATTTGTTCTCTTTCGATTACATCAGGGAGTGTCGCTTTTCTGTCAAAAGGCTGATTGATCTACCAGTGTTGTGTGTGCGTGTGTGTGTGCATGTTTCTTCTTTTCTAATCTGTAGTGAAACTATATTTCAGTGCATACATGTGTCATTTTGCTCACAAGCCTCTGTGATCGTTGCTCATATATATATATATAAGTATATATTACCATCTGCATTTGAGCACGTTTGGCGTTGAAATCTTTCAAACCTACCACTACCACCAAAAAGAGATCAGAACCAACTGTAAGACTTGATTGTAAAATCTGGGTTGCCCCGTTTTTTTACGACCCGGCTCGCGAGGGGTAACGGAAGTAACATGAACCAGTTATTGAATGGTAAAGAAAAAGGTTTATTAGCAATAACTTAAATTATGTATAACAAACAAACACAAGGTAAGAGCAAACTCAGGGCGCGCAAGACAAATAAGATACCAAAATAACAAGATAACAAAACAAGACTCCAAGGTTAAGCAGTCTCACAGACTCTTAACAGACACAAGTTTTACTGCAAAAACAATCTCTAAGGTGGCGAGCTGTTCAATATGAAACACAGCTGCCTCAACTGTGGGGTTGGCTAGGCTCTTATATGATCCCTTCCTGATTGCTTGTATTGGGATGGTGGACTGGGTCACGAAACCGCTCCAGTCAGCCTTATTGGGCGTCTCCAAGGAAGTGGATGGAGGCTTCGAACCCTGTAAACACAATTAACACAGGCACATCACTCTGAAGGCTTTTATTTTAAAATGTAGAATTCAAATACGTTCAAATCTGAATCATTCAACAACACCACTAAATATCAAATTACATAACAAAGGTTCTTTGGAGGTTTAGTTCTTCAAAGGACCTTCATTGTCATGGTTATACTCATAGCCCTATGTTTGAGGGGTTTTTAATCTATTTTTAAAAGAATGTTGATATATAATTTTGAACAGGAAAAACAGCAGCGGTCTCTCGTCTTAGTTCTGCTGACCCATTCAATAACTGCAATGTCTGGTTGGCCCAGCCATCCTGACCAACCTGCTCTATTTGACACATCACCTAATGTCATCCTCTCCTTATCACCGAGGCTTCTAACGATGAATTTGAACATACATAGTTTCAGGGCAACTTTTAACTTAACATCTTTTCTTGTCATGTCCCTTCTTCTTAGGGGTCCTCTCCTCAGCAGAGTGATTAAATGCTAGGTGGAGCACGAAGCTACATTGGTTAGATGGGAGATTTCCCCTGGTGCCTCATCCCAACACTCAATGCATCAAAGCAGAGACAGGTGGTGGAAGATTGCATTTACCAAATTTTACGTAACACGTACCAAATACACTACAAGTCCACCAACCACCTACACACTACCTTCTACATAGGAATTGCGAAGGAATTTTAGCGATACTTTTACAATGGATTCACTGGAATCCACGACTGGGCATGCCTGGGCCTCATATTCACATGCATCTCCACCAACATCTCTCTTGGTTTAGATACCTTGAACGTAATCAGGGGCAGCATATTCATTTTTATTGGATTAATTAAGCAAACAGGATTTCTTGGTCTCGTAGCATAAACTGCAACTTCTCGATATCCCGGATAACATCAGTCTGCAAAGAGGATCACACATGATTACAGATCAGTGATGAATGAGGCTTTTAATTCTCATGTACAATTAATAAACACTCCAGCTATATACATGACCTATTTAATATACACAAGAGAGAATTGGATGTAAAGACAAGAAGGAGCAAGATTTGTTTTGAATAGCTAAATTAAGGCTCCATTGATGATGCAACTATGGTCTATATAAGAGAGGTTAACGAAGCAGATTTTTTAACTTTGGCAATAGTCAAATAAATACATGTCCAGGTTAAAAACTAATGATGGCATGTTATATTGAGGAAGTAATATGACTGTCTAAAAACATTAATGTAATGCCTAACAAGGCTCCAACTTCAGACTTTTGTCTGTTGTTACGGCGTTGGGGCGGATGCGTTCTTCTCCACTGGCTGTGGTTTCATGTCCTCATCCTCACAGCAACGCCGGCATGGGTCTTCATCAAAGCGAAGCAAATCGCTATGCAACAGGCAGTGAGGCGTCTCAGTTTGTGGGCAGCAGTACACTCCCTTCTGGCTCTGTGTTCATCCACGTTTGTCTGTTTTTGATTAGGTCTGTTAGGTCTACACTTTGACACCTCTTTGACAAAAATACTTCAAACAGACAAAATATTTGTATTTAAAACTTCTTAATTATCCTGAGATTTGTTCAGTTAAAGACTAATTTAGAAGGTCATGTATTTAGACAAGGAGAAAATGATTAAAAAGAAACACGTCTAAGGAGAAAACTTTGTTGTTATTGAGCCAAAAGAGACAAACACAGATTTATAAGGTTTTTCAGAGTTTGGGGTGGGCCAGTGTTCTTCCCGGCCAAGACTCATTAATATGCAATGTCATTATCTCGAGGGCTGAGGAAGGAGCTAAAGGGTTCATATCTACTAACCTATTCTAGGAACATCATTTGATTTAAGCCATATGTGAAAAATGGCATACTTCCTTTCATCATTGTCAATCAATGATTCTAAATGATTTGTGCGCATTAATGAATGTTATTACACAAAATGATCAACATACATCAAATCATTATTCAGAGTGGTTTACACTATTCAGTATTTGGTAAAGTGGCTCTCTATATGTCAGCATTTATACAGGAATCACCATTTTAGAAGTTCTGCTATTAATCATTTCAAATCATTTCAAGTTTCGTGAAAGTTAGTTAGTCTTGTCTTCAGTTTGTACAGATGGTTCAATTGGGGTAGCCCAGATGAATTAATAATGGTTCCTTGATGAGATCCATACAGGGCCCATATGGGATGAATGTAGCCCAATTGCAATATATCCCATGTTCAACATATCTATTTGTAGCATTTTTGGGTTGCCCATGTGGGCACTAACACCAAGCTACTAAAAAGCCCACTCTGAGATAATGACCAGTGGAAGCAAACCTAACCCACGTAAATACCCATGTAAGCCCCACTTGGACTTGTCGGCTGAGTCTGCATTATGCACCGCTCAATACTGCAATACTGTGTGTGCTGTACAAGGTGCAGTATCTCTATGTGCAATACTTAACTTATCCATTACATGTAATATCGCTGCTCTTATCTCTGCAATACTGTAGCTTCTATGTAGCTTATTTACTATATCAGTTGGATGTATCACTTACTCATTAGTTCTTATTCTGACGATTCATCTAGACGTGTACTTATTCATTTGTTGTTATATTTTATAAAGCCTCTTTATTGTGTGCACTATCCTTTTTGCTGCTGTAATGCTGTAAATTCCCCCGTCGTGGACGAATAAAGCTTTATCTTATCTTATCTTAATCTAGTTCACGTTCAGTTTGACGGTGGAAGTCTTTGATGAGTTGGGAATCGAGGATGTGCTGAGCCAGGACCCACGCCAGGACCCACGCTACCCCTCCCAGTCGATGAGGTACTGGAGACCTCTCCCTCTCCGGTGAGACTGATGCAGGCGACGGACCGTGTAGACAGGGCCCTCATCTATGAGGCGATGCGGTGGCTGAGCCGTCGGCACCGGGAGGCTCTCCCTGACCGGCTTTACTCTGGAGACCTGGAAGGTCGGGTGGACCCTCACGGGCCGAGGTTGCTTGAGCCTCACTGCTGCTGGATTGATTATCCTTTTCATTTCAGATGGGCCAACAAACCTTGGTACCAGGTTAAAGAATCATTCCAAAAGTTGCCAAGCAACTGGTTGAGTCTATAAATGGACCTACTCTTTTTGGCTCTATTCCACACGCTCATCTCTTCCTCTCTCCAGCGTTTCTCATCCATCATACTTTCCCCTTTCCCATCACTTCTCTTAATGATAGTTCATGCCCGGCTTCCTCTTTGCCTCTTTACATTTAAATATATTTAATCCCAAAATCATAATCTAACATTTATAAAGTACTTTGTAATTTTATATTTTGCTTGTCCAGATAGTCCACCTCAGTATGCCCCCCCCCCCCTCCATCTGTTTTTTTAGGAAGTCTCTCATTAATTATTATCCCACAGAAATCTCAAAACCTTTATTTTAATAGCATAAACTGTGGCCAAGAAAAACTTGTTTACTCAACTGGAAAAACGGAATAAAGTTGTCAAACTGTCTCAATCTGTTATCAGAACACGCAAACCTAGAAAAGCTCGGAGCGACCCTGCAGGGCAATCAGAGCCCGTAACATTAAACCCAGCCCCCTTTTCTGAAGTCCATCAGGTGATTCCTCTCTACAGTAGATATATTAGTATTTCTCTCATTCCTAATAGACCTGCTGTTCTTTTCTTACTGTTTGTTCGTTTGTGTTTCCGTTGTTGTGTAAAAAAGAGAAAACATCCATCTCCTTTCCCACATTTGTGTTATCAGGCACTTTCTTTTCGTCCCTTGTTCTTTATTCAGTTCATCTCAGTGCACTTTTTCTACAACTTTATTTTTCCATTTCTCTCTACAGCCCTGTTCCTTTCATTACAATGAATCTATGATCTATCTTTCCTCTATATGTGTGAGTGTGGATGTGACTGTTGCTGTAATTGCATGTATTATGCCACATGCTCACTTTAAAGGGAACTCAAAGTAGGTCAGGACTTTATTTCTAATGATGCCACGGTCTGCTGACCTGACTTGCCTATCTGACTGATATGTGTGCGCTCACGTCTTCATTAGTTTCTATTAATTGGTATTTTTGACTGATATGCTTTGAAATGAATGTATATTTTTATTCTGTGATTTGCTTGCCTTTGTATCCATCTGATTCCTTTTCATAATTTGTGTATTTTTTACAGCCACCTGATAATAAAAACCTAATTTTATAGACACATTCAAGTAGTTTCCTTGTCAGCAAACAATCGAGTCAGCCAGACGTTATGCGCTCCGCTGCCTGCTGGCCTGACAGTTCTCCGTAAGAGACACACTTCAGAGTCTTGCTCCGAAGTGTGTACATAACCTCTTATTAGAACAGGGGACAGTAATAAAATGGTGCTTCATGTATACAACATCTGGTCCCTGGTAAAGACCTCTGCTATCATTTGAATGGGATTATGCAGGTATTAACATATGGCGTTTGAAATTGATGATGATGTCCATATATGGACATACTTTAAGATTCGGTCAAGGATGAATATAATTGTTAAAATAATGATTCAATTTAACTGTTCAAATTTGTAATTACAAGTGACTTGTATCTAACTAGAATGTGACCGTATCTGTCCTCTGTGACGGCTATATCATATATGTATCTAGGGTCGTTTATGAAAGGGACTCAAAGTGGGTTTTAAATATCTTATTAATAATATAATGTGAACGTAGCCTATGTAGCCGCTGGTAAAGTCGCCTCCCTCTGGCGATCTGGTGGACTTCTAGTATTCTTAAGCAGGATTTTTTTATTATTATTTGAATTTGGAACATATTTATTTTAATGTTTGAGCTTTCTCACTAGTTTGTGCTTTTGAATTTGTATGGATTTTATATTTGAGTAATTGACATTGTCCTTAAGTTAAATTGTACATTGTAGTACTACACAACATGTCAAGCTGTTATAGCTTGGAGACCAGGAAGGTAAAGTTGCTGCAAATTTCAGAGTTATACTGATGTTGTGACCCAAAGACAGATATTTGTGTTGAGCTGCTGCAAAGATGCACATGCCTTTGGGTGTCTGGTAATCCCAGAAGCACAGTCAACTGCTTTACTTGGACAGCAGGGAGAAAAGGATTATGCTTCTCATAGTTATGCTGTATCTATAAATCTATAACTCTATTATCTCTTAGAAATGGATATATACTGTATATTGTACTGGTTTTCCCCGATTTGTTTTCCGTCATTACGATGAGGAAATGTTGATAAACTTATTTGTCATTTGACCTCAGGTAAGGTTACGGATTGTCTTATTGTTATTTTAGAAAATAGATATTATCTGCATGTGTGTGACGGCGTGAACATGATCCTGCTTTAGTTATATGGAATCAAACATAGTCTTTGATCACCTCCACAGAATTCTTTGTAGACAAAAGAGGAGTGTCGTGTGTCTGTAGCGAGCTGACACAAGATACGGATTGCAGATCTACAGATCAACGCCACGTATACACATGGTTTTAACTACTCAAACTTACGGTGTATTTTACCTTGGTTGAGTGTTCACAGCATGCTGAACTGCAAATTAATTTCACTTCAACGAATACATGCATTGTTGAGAAAAAGAGATTTTGTAGCTTTGCTAGCTCTTCCATGATACTTCTATGTTTCTTTCGAACAGACCACAGCAATACAAGGATAAATCATATGCATGCATGTGGTGGAGCGACTTTGCTGCCTGGTTGTGCTGAAGAACAAACAGCAAGATAATCAAGGTTACAGTGCATTTACTGATATTCATGTAAACACCTCCATTAAATGATGCAACTTATTTACAGTATTAAATAAATACAGTATTGTGGTAAACCCATTGGTATTAATAGTTATACTAAATGTATCTTACATTAAAGGCACAACATAACACACAAACAAACAGATATTGACAGCAGTGTTTTCATAGCAGACTGTATTTACTAACTGTCTGGCTGGGACACTTGCTTACAGACTTCACCAATCCCTGACAGGCTGTCTATCTCACTGTAATTATGCTTATCCTCTTTTGGGGTGACCCCCTCTCTCCCATCCCCATTTGCCCCTGAAATCTGGATCCTGAGCCAGTTGTCATGGAAACATGGAGTACACCCGGCACATGGTCCCCCATTGAATACAATTAATATGTAGCCTGATTTATCCCCCTTTCTTCACATGGGGAGCAGTGAGGAGTAGATGGCAGTGGGGGTGGGGGGTCTAGTAATTAAGGTAAGAGGAAGGGGAGAGGTAGTCAAAATGGAATTAGCAGTTTTTTGAACGCAGCTAAATATAAAGCTTGAGCACATTCGGAGGAACGGAGGATGGGAGGACTGATGGGTAAGGGATAAAACAGGATAAAGAAATGGAATGAGATGATATTAAATCAATGTTTAGCTCCCTGCACAACAGCTTCCCCTTTTCATTTTGGGATTTGGAAGGGCAATCGATAGACGGGTGTGAAGATGGTGAGAGGACAGACTGAAAGAGGGATGATGTGTTGTCATCCATCTGTAAAGTTGCCACACGATTAAACTTTCTATTCATGATTTGAAATCTTAAATGTGTCGGTGGAAAAATGTAATCCGAGTCAGCACACAGAGAGAAAATGAGAGACAATATATGGTATGGTGTTGTTGTGTTTTCCTGTTTGAAACCCCAACATTCAATTCAAATGTACCTATGTCTTACAGGAAATTAAACCATGTTATTTGTACATGTATACAATAGAGTATGTTTTTTTTCTTTTTTGGTCTTTTGACATAGTCCTCTTAATTTTTTCTTATCTACGTCTCCTCTCTGTCTCCTCTCATATATCCATCAACTACAGCAGCACACATTATCTTTCCTCTTTAGACACAATGTGAGAGCCCTTCAGCTGCAGCAGAGGGCTTGATCATACAAGGGGGCATGACAGAGAGACTATGTGGGTGAAAAAAAGAACTGTGGAAGAAGAAGCACAAGGGGGAATAAAGAGGAATGAGAATGAATGAAAAGGGGAGATGGGGAGAGAGAAGAGGGAGGGGGGGGAAGGAAATGATAGAGAGAGAGAGAGAGAGAGAGCGGCGGGAGTGAGAGCCAGGTGAAAGCCACACAGAAAGAACTCGGTTGGAAAGAGTCAAACACTGGAGCCAATTAATTCCCTCCACATGTTTTGAGACAAAAGTCTGTGCACTTGACCCGTCTGTGAGCTGACGGAAGAGAGAAAAAGGGTGTCGGCATTGGGGAAGGCGCGGCTGACAAACTGTAGAAGGCGTAAGAGGATCACGAGGATCGAGCGAGGGAAGAGGGAAGAACAGAAATGGATGAGAGTAAGAAAGAGGCAGTTGGGGTGTGGGGGGGGGGGATCTAACAAAAGTGAGCTAATCAGGGGAAATGTGTTCAAAGATGTAGGGAGAGCCTCTGTGTATGCTTTATTTTCCTTTGGTTGCCAAATGTGTATTTGTGGTGTGGCACTCCTGCTCTACTACAATCTACATAACTAAACAGAATGTCCTCGTAAGGACGTGCGCGTGCATACCTGATACACATGGCAACACGGCTTTGCTACTACCAGCTTTGGCAGCATGGGGCTGGTACGGTTTCCTCACTCATGTAATAATGTAGCAATGACGGCTGCGTCCTCAAGGTGTCACGTTCACTGGTGTTGTGGCTGATGTAATCCCGTCACAAGATTCCTGCACCACCAACACTCGTAAATAGACGAGCATTTCAAGCATTCCCTGGTGTTTATAAAAGAGAGCTAATATAGATAATACGCTGTGTGTAAAAAGGTTCTTGAGGCGTCAGACTATGTTCATGCTGAAAAAAAAATTGGATTAAAAAAGGTGACCCAATTATCTGGCCGTGTTGGCGCAGGTATCAGTGGGAAGATTAAACATGGAAGTACCAACATGACACGGCAGCTAAAACACCTCTAAAGTTTCAAGAAAAGCTAAAAAGAATAGTTAAATTCAGCCACACTGAAATAAATCCTCCCTTCTTGAGCATTACAATGCCAGATTTTAATTAATACATTTGCAAGAGGTGCTGATCCATCTCGTCCATCCCATTCATATGCAATATGATTTACGAAATATGACACCTCTTATTATAGCAGTGCAACAGCATCGCGATCAGTTGAAAGCTCTTGGCTCTACAACACTAAATCAACAAAGCATTATTTAAACCGAGCCAACGCATCATGACAGCAAGCACGCAGCCAGGAAACCATCATGGACCGTGATTAACAACAGCGTCACTGTAAAGTGTGACAACTCACAAACAGCATTACACGAAATTCTATGCAAATTTCCCCCGTAAATGTGCGCAATGACCACTTGATTTCCACCGACAGGTGGGCCTCGGTGCCAGGAGTTAACAGCCAATGCAAGATCTTGTAGATTTTTGCATGCTATTTCTAAACTAACCAAAATGCAAACTTGGACTAGTAATTTAAGTGACAAACAAGGCAGGACATAACAGAAGATTTGAGAATGAATCTGAACCCACTACAAATAAAATGAAAGTCGAGTCTGCTGGTAGGTTTAGCAGTGGCACATATATGTATTCAGGGCAGATGTGTGATGATAATTCCTATTCAACAGCCTGATAGTCAAACCGGTTGACGGAGAAAGAGAGAGAATAAGAAGAGAGAGAAATAGCAAACAAGGGGTAAAATGACTGACAGTCAGACGGCATGGAGGGCAAAGCAACTCGGAGGGCATCTGTATTTTCTGTAAGTGCTTAATGCCTAGAATTTGTTAAGTAACATCAAATGTCTGAAATCACTGCTCACCTCTACCTACTTTTCTCAGTGTCTCTTTTAAGGAGTTGTGAGCAGGCTGGAAGAGGAACCTCATGCATATATTGCAAGCACTTAAGTCAGCTGAGCCATCAGGTTTTGCTCGCCTTGAATATGGTATCAGGGAGCTTTGATATTCATATTCGTTGAAAGGAGAAATGAAAGACAAACATCTTGAAGATTACTTATTCTAAAAAAAAAAAGAAGAGGACAAATGATCCTTGTGGATCTGATGGCAAAGGACAAACTCATTTTTTTTAATCTCTGTTCTTCCCCTTCTCTTTGGAACACCAGAAGCCAAGAAGAGGAGACATCAGAGATGATTGGAAGAGAAAATCCTATCATTTGATTGTCTGATAGACTGCCTCCTCTCGCCATGACATGCTCAACAGCCCATGTTAGGAACATCTCTCTGGGACAATAGACTGAAACAAGTACTCTATCAGGGGAGGCAATCCAGAGCTGGAGATGTCATTAGAGGGGACCTAAGAGCAAGCGATTTAGCAGAGAGTGCTTCCCTGGAGAGCTGGTGTGGAATCTGTTCTTTCACTAAGATTCTATCTCATCATCCTCTTTAGGG